>CM059304.1:1007500-1077500 GCA_030340665.1 Neosalanx taihuensis | reverse complement strand
CAGACTGAAGGTTTGCATGTCTTCTGACGATGATGGCTTTGGTCAGCTTCCAAGCTACCTTGGCCAAACGGTCCGAGTGGAGATGAGGAAGGTTGATGGATTCTGACGTCCTGAGCTGCTGCCTCTACTCTGCCCTGAACATCCACAGGGAAAATGTGCTTGTAGCGATAATAGTGTCCCTCAAGTCTGGCAGAGCAGCAAGTTTACTTTCAGATGCTCGTTTTAAAAATCAAAGAAAGAGCTTGGTGAAGAAGGAAGCTCTTCAACGGATGGTGTACCTTTAGGTCAGGTCCTGAACCCTAAATGATTCAGTGTTGCATGTTCTTGTGTTCATTTTGTTCATTTCATGTTCATGATAAAATCTCTTATAGCTCTTCCCTTGGCACTTATTGGTTCTCATGATGTTTGTCTCATAATCTATAAGCCTGCTATGTTTGGGGTCTATCACACTGCTATGATCAGTGACCGATTCTCTTTTGTAAAGCTCTCTCTCTCTTGTAAGTCGCTTTGGATAAAAGCGTCTGCTAAATGAATAAATGTAAATATGTAGTATCCTGTGTGTTTATTTAACCAGTAAATAAATACATTAAAATTAACTAAAATAAATTCTGCATAAAAGTGTTTATGACTGTTTTCACATGTTTTTAGCTGCGGAGAATTTTTGTTCACTTTGTCAAATTGGCAAAGTTTTTGACTCATCACTCCAGGACTGCAGAAAACTTGACAAACCGTCTAATTACCCACCTTGAGGAAGAAGATTTTGCAAGCCATTGTTTGTTTTGTTGGAAACACATTTCCACAGTTTGCCTACAGCAGCTTTAGTGTTTGAAAAAGGGTAAATGAATCATGTGAAATAGATTATTTGTGTTTTCTAACAGAGTTTTTCTCAACCTCAGGCTTGAGGCTTCATTGTGTTCAAGACAAAAACAGTAGGGGGGTTTGGGGGGGGGGTTGCAGGGGGGTTATACACAACACAGAAACCCCTCCCCACCTCCACCTAGCTCCCCTCAGTGTGTGAGATGATGAGGAGAGCTGGAAGATTACGTCTGGACCTTGGTGTCTGAGCCCGGCACCAGAGAGACTGCTAACAACTGAAGAAAAGGAATTAAATACACAACAGTGGCCTGCTTTCCTCCCTGCTAAAGGATTAAAACCTGATTTCCAGTGAGAGATACAGCATAAATGTGTAAAGACCCTAGTGGTCATTTCATCTCTTATTATTAGGCGCGGAGAGGCTAATCTGACAATAACAAGTGCTTCCTGTCCACAGGGGGAGGTTAGCCGCCGATTGGTCCAAAGCTCATCTCATCTCGCAGTTATGATGATTCTTGGATTGGAACAAGGACCCTGTTGAGTTTCTCCTATCAGGTAATCTCCCCCCCCCTCCCCCTCCCCACTGTCCTACCTTAACCCCACATTGTTTCCAACCATCTTCATCCATCCTAGATTACATTTCGCTCTTGCTCTCACTCTTCAGGTTGTTACTTGTGTGATTTTAGTAGGGTTTCAGTATGATAAGCAGGAATGTATTATCCTAAAGTCACTAACAGGTAAACACGGCTCCCCTTAGTGTGCACAGGACTGGTGCTGGAGCGTTTGACTGCAAATCAATAGGTTGCAAGTTCAAATCCCACCCTGTACGTCAGTTTAGATTAGAAGAACCACTGAATGAACCCAGCTGAAGAACTCAGTTTGTTCTCTCTCTCTGCAGCATTCTCACTACCCACACTGCCTGTCTGTCTGTCTGTCTGTCTGCCTGCCTGCCTGCCTGTCTGTCTGTGTGCCTGCCTGTCTGCCTGCCTGTATGTCTGCCTGCCTGCCTGCCTGCCTGCCTGCCTGCCTGTCTGTCTGTCTGTCTGTCTGTCTGTCTGTCTGTCTGCCTGTCTGCCTGTCTGCCTGCCTGTCTGTCTGTCTGTCTGTCTGTCTGTCTGCCTGTCTGTCTGTTTGCACAATCTGGGATCATTTTCCTTAATTACACAGAAAGGAGGAGTTTGAACCAGACCATTCACGCCTGTCTGTCTGATGCCCCCCTGATGCCCCCCCCGATGCCCCCCCTGATGCCCCCCCTCAGTGTTAAGGCGTCCTTCCTGTGGAGGTGCTCAGTAGACAGTGAAAGGTGGAGCGTTGGGAAGATGAGAGAGACTGGGGGATAGCTTGTTTGCATGTTCCATTTTTTTTCCAGCTGAACGAACACTGAGTGTGTTAGAAGATGCGTGTCAAGCAGGTCCCTGCAGGAGAGGAAACCTCCCAGAACAACAAGACTGCTGCCACAGAGCAGATTAACATTCCAAAAGGGCAAAACTTAGGTAAGGTAAACTTACGTAAACGCAGCTCTTGATGAATTGCCACATGCGTCTGTCCTGATGCATTCTGGATCACATTTCAGCCCCACTAAAGCAACACACTAGATCATATCCAGTATGAGTCTTAATGGAAGGATGCCTGTCAGGTTCAGAGGAGGGCACCTCTTAGTTCTTTCCCTCTGCTCAATTCAGGACTGTTGGTCGTGTTCATGGTGCCAAAGAATACTGAAATAATAAAGTGTAAATGTGCCTGTACTCATTAGGCTGTGATGATGAGAGGCTGCAGGGTCACAATTATCTCTATTGTGTGTTTGCTCTCACACCTCTACACAAGCTCGGGGTTTTAATGAGGCATTCTTTCCGCTCAAGCCTTTTGTTGGTTGTTTAGTTCTGCAAAGAAACAAAAATACACAGTCTTACTACCACCCCCCCCCCCCCCCCCACACACACACACACACTTTTAAAGCTCACTTTTAAAGTTGACATGTTGTAAAACACCCAGGTTACACATAGAGCAGTGGAGGGTGTAAACATGACAGTGAGAAGGGGAGGAGATGAGAGTAAATCAGAGGTTCCAGAGAGCGGATGTGGGAGGCTGGAGGCTGGGCTGGAGGCTGGAGGCTGGGCTGGAGGCTGGGCTGGATGCTGTGTAATGGAGGGTTTTTTTTCCGGCGGTGTTGGCACTGCAGGAGAGATGCAGCTGCTGCTCAGTATCTTTTCTAATGAACAACCGAGTCTTCCTCTTCTCCTCCTTCCTCTCCTCCCTCCCTGACCCCCCTGCCCCCCCCCCCCCCCCACTGCCCCCCACTGCCCCCCGTTCAAAGTCTTCATGTAGATCTATGCTAATGCTGCACCATGGTTTCAGCTTCACTTATCCTTAACTCATCTTGGGTTCTGATGCTGGAGAGAGTGGCCATCAGGATGCTAGTCTCACACACATGCAGTGGTGGAGCTCATGTTTGAAGGAAACTCTTCTGAGGATCACGTGAAGGTAAGGATCTCTCCATCACTTTGTCCTGACTGTTCTTCAGAATGATGGTGGTGTGGGTAGGGCACCAAAATAAATGTAAATGTAAAAGACAAGACTGACAAAAACAGTTTGAGAATGTAGAAGCATGTTGTGCAATAGGGGGTACCCAAGTTATTAAAGTTTTCCTTCTGTGTCTCTACTATTTCTCTCTCTCTTTCTCTTTTCCGGAGCCTCTCATTTGATCTAATCTAATCTAATTTTCCATTTTTGTGGTTTGTGAAGGTTATATACATGGTGAGTGTTTTGTGAAGGTCATGTTCATGGTGAGTGTTTTGTGATAGTTATTTTATGGTGAGTGTTTTGTGATAGTTATTTTATGGTGAGTGTTTTGTGATAGTTATTTTATGGTGAGTGTTTTGTGATAGTTATTTTATGGTGAGCCTGTGGCCAGGCATAAAGTCAGAGAGCATTCTGGGAGGCAGACTTATTCAAGCTGTCATGAATGATGCTTAGAATGTTTCAGTTTTCCAGTCAGAAACACCCACTGTCACCATGGCAACCCCAGGGTAGCCTCCCCTCTGGTATATAACACAACATTTGTACAACAATGTCAGAGTCTAACGTCACAGAAACACTACAACGCAACTTGGAAAGCAAAGTTGTTCATCTTGTGCTGTGACCTCACAGACAGTGTGTCAGTTTGTTTTGAACATACTATTTGATTAATACATGTTCATGCATATGAATCTATTATTTTAACTTCCAGGATACAAGACTTGGTATTTATTTGACTGAGGTACCGTTTGATACTACAGCAGTCTGATCGACTGATGGATTACACAGGGGGATGGAACCTTGTGCTGGAGATCATCAATACTCCACAGTGGGTGTTTTTAGTTCAAGCTTTTTTTATGTGAAATGTTTAATAGTTGGTGAGATTTCATTTGTGGTGTCAGACAAGGTAGCGTCTTCACATGGTAAAGTAATTGGCTGACAACAAAACACTGGGAGGTAATTAGCTGGACGACAATTACACTTGAAGTTAGATATTGCAGAGCCCCTCGTGTGCATTTCTAAAATGTTTGTTGTCTCCTGATTACATTAGTCATTGTCATTTGTTTGTAAGCTCTTCTGCGATTTGATTAATTAAAAAAAATATGAATTAGTTGAAAAGTTCCCCATTGCCCTGCTTTAGGAAGCAGCTTGATAATCACTTTTAAGGTTATAAAAGCACAGCTTCTGCACCGGGGAATAGATTTGATGAATATATTATCACTGACTAGACTAGAGTAAAGATTGGTGTACAGTGAAATGAAGAATATATTAGAGACATGTTGTCAGGAGACAGGGACCATGATGGGCGTCTCCTCCAGGTGAATCAATGTCACTGGCTTGACTGTGTTTAGGTGTAAACAGCTGCCCCCCCCCCCCCCCCCCCCCCCCCCCCCTTCAAACACGGCTTCAGTGCGGTTCTTCAGAGGACTGAAAACCCTGACCACCCCCTGCAGTCAGGAATCAGCATGATTTGTCGACTCCTCCTGCTCTCCTCAGAATGTTGTGTTATTTTTGTCGGTGGGAGAGTTTTTCATCCGAAAGATAATAAATAAATAAACAATCGATGAACGATTGAGAGTGTGGTAGGGGGCACAGCAGTCAGGCCTCATCAGTATTCTGGGATTCATCCCCCATGTCTGGGTCACAGCGTGAGGCTTTTTAATTGTCGTGCTCCAAGCAGAGGAGGCCAAGGCCAGAATGCCTCTGTGGCAGGGCTGTCATAAGGCTGGTAAATATGCCCAGCTATCAAACCTGCTTCTTTACACATCACATTATGCATTAGGCCAAACAGATGCCTTTTCCCCGGGTAACTTGAGGAAGTTAAATGATTAATGATAAACACATTGGACAGCATTTACAGTGCACCTTGCCCTCCCTCCCTCTCTTGCTCTCTGTCCCCTCCCTCCATTTCTCTACTCCCTCTCTCTGTCTCTCTCTCCCTCATGGGAGGGTGAGGAACTAGAGTATCTGAGGTTGTCCTGCAGCTGTTTGCTCTCACCTGATGACCCAACGTCCAGTATTTCAATCTGACACACCCTCCCATCCGCTTTGGCAGTAAGCCGGGAGCCCCTGTGGCAGGTTAGAGGTGCCAGAGCGACCTTTCATCTCCATACAGTCAGGGTCTTCAACACATCCTCTTACCAGCCTGCCGCTAATCAACACATCAAACCCCGAACAGGAAACACCTGCTGGAAGGTGGAGGTCAATTCAAATGGAACCGAGCAAATCCTTGGTATATCTCTTTAGCAAGATAAAACATTTTACTGAAATAATCCACAAGAGCCCCACCACAACAGTATGATAATGAAAGCACGTGCTCACAATCATGGTAATGCAGATTCAGGTACTGAAAGACACATCATTTTTATTGGAGACAGAATGTTATTACGATTCACAGAGGAAAGATGCTTTTCCCCCTGTCCTGTGAATCCTTCTGCTTCATGTCTAGTAGAGAAGAGACAATCCTGTTTGTCAGGCTCACCAGTGGTAATGAACACAGATATAGGAGAGGCACTGTTGAGATGAACCAGAGTTAAAAAACCACCACTGCATAGACGATGAGCTGGAAGTATGTTGGGTAAAGTGAGTCTTCTTCTTGAAAGATGCTCCTTGTCTAATTGGAGATGAGAAGGTTGCCGGGGGTCGCGGCAGGGTTGCCGGGAGACAGCTCGTCAAGATAAGTTCTGTTCCATCTTCTCCTCTTCCGTCCTCTCTATCCATCTACTTCTGGTACCTCTTGAAGATTTCTCCAAGATTCCATCAATTGATTCTTTCTTCTTGTATTTCTCTGTAATTCTTCAAATTTTGGAAGACTTCCAAGAAAGGGGGGGAGTGTGAAGAGTCTTATTTTCTGTCTTCAAAGTTTGTTTGAAGTAGTCAGGTGGTTGAGTGCTAATAATCAGAAGGTTCCTGGTTTGAACCCCGGCTGTGCCACCATGACGTTGTGTCCTTTGGACAAATCACTTCACCCTACTTGCCTCGGGGGGGAATGTCCCTGTACATTCAAGCCTTTGTGATTCACAAAGCTTTGATGGGGGAAGTCCGTGAGCCCATTTCACTGAGGTAGTTTAAGGACATCGTTCTGCATAAGACTGATTTGAGTTGTTTAGGAAGGTTTTGTTTTTGCATCTTTAAGATACCCAGTGACAAAGGCAATGATACATTTAAAAGAGAATACATGATAAACCATAGTTGAGTGAGTACAGTACAGTGTTATTTGACTGGCCTGTTTTAACCTTTGACACTTAGTTCTGATCTGCTGAAGTGAAGTAAGGTAATTTCCCTTCATTATTCCAGATGATTTTCTGTTACTTCAAGTCCAATACAGTAAATTAGCATAATCCTCTCTCGTTAAATCGGTCATTGCATTAGTCACAGTTCTTGAATCGTCACACACTTTAGAGTTGGTTCTTTCTACATGCAGGCTCTTGCTAATAAGAAAATGGAATGGCTAACCAGCCAATTGCTTTGGTTTATTGGCATTCAAAATGTTTACTGCTACATTAGATGTTATGCAATCAGATCCTGGTTTCCAGTTGCTAATCTCCAAACCTCGACACCAGACAGCTGGACTGCTGCCATGCTGGTGAATGATGAAGCTTTTCAAAAGATAACGCAGCCTAGCTGTTAATTGAACACTCTTAATTGAATGAATAGAAGGTGTAGTGTGTGTTTTTTCTACCCAACGTGGAAAATTAGCATTCCTGGTTTCCAGCTGGTTTGTTACACCCAGGTCATTGTATGTCAGTATTTTTCTGTGGGACATCCATGCTCAGTCTACTGGTAATAAATAAAAAATAAAACGCAACCAAATGGAAATAAATAGATAAAGTAAAAATAAGTAAAAAGTCAAATTGTAGCAAAGATAGTAGACATGTTGTGAATGAAACAAAATAGACCAAAATTGACATTTTTAACATATTGTTTTCGGGAAATAGTGGCAGTTTAGTAGGCAATAATTTACATTACTCTGTTGATTCAAACATTATTATTTCTTACTTCTGGGATTAATTGGGATCTTTTATTTTCACATAAAACTCTCAATTCGACTGACAATAGTCAGAATGAGAATGAGATCATTCAGCTTCACTTTCGTTTTAACAGTTGAACATTCATTGTAGAAAAGACAGTTACACCAAAGCAGTTATGTGTAGTGTGTAGTGCAGGTGTGATGGAACAGTTTGACTACAGGTGTCTGTTCAAACACAGCCCATGTAATGACTGCTTCCCAAACACAGCGGTGCTGTGATACCATGCATCTCTGCGGAGTCCCATTCATCTCAAACAGCATCAGGAGCTTTGGACTAGCAGGGACAGGAAGTGAGGAGCTGTGGATCAATATGAAGGCAGATTGAACCTCAGTCTTTGGGGACAGACTGAGGCTGAGCTGAACAATGTGAGCTACAAATGAACAGAACTCCTGCCACAACATCCATAATAGGCTTTTTTCCCCCAATGAAATTGCTGTTTAAATTATCGTTAAAATGGGAAGAATTAAAAATATTTAAGGAGATAATTGGAAACTCAATCCAATCGCTCCTTCAGTCTAACTTCCTGGTGATTTTGTCTTGCAGGTGCAGAGAGTTTTGGCGTTTTGGACTCGTACCTTTCCCACCTGGTTTCAGCAGCGGTCCACACAGAACTACAGGTGAGCTCTCATGAGTCACAAAGGTGTGTGTGTGTGTGTGTGTGAAGAGGGGGGCTGAAAGAGCTGTAATACATGCCTCTTTATCTAGGTCATTAATGCTTTTACTTATACCAGATGAGCTATCTCAATAGCATGAGCAAAGCCATTGTGAAGGAGTGTTGTCTGAGCACACAAACACAACACTCTGTCATACATTTACATTAATTTTTGTCCCTCATTTAGATTTTTGCCTTATTTTTTATCCAGTTCTTTCTAATCTGAAAGCACCGTACTGAATTGTATTATCCAAACCATCCTTCCAGAGATGCATGTATGCATGCAAAAAAAAAATAATTATCTATCACAGCCCAACCAGCTGAGCCAAATGAATCAGAGAGGACATGGAGAGGTAGAAAACCCTCTAGATGTGCAACGAATTTAGACTTGAAAACTTCGCTCCATCTGGCCGTACATAAGAGAATCTGAACATATGTTCCTTTATATCAACCTGTACCGGTCGAAAAAAAAAAAAATATAATATATAAAACATAAAATATTCTAAATAACATAAATATGAACTTGACATTGGTGCAGATCAGCTATACACCCTCCATCTGAACTCTACTATTATTGTCATAGGATCAAATTTTTGAAGCATAATTAACTTCCAGTCAAACAATAATTATTCTTTTTTTCACTTACTCCACCAGTTAAATCAGAGAGCCCCTACCCTCAAACACAAGAGTTTCACAGAAACAGGCATTTTGCCAGCATGGGGTCAGTATTCAGCATCAACTCAGTAGGACTGAAGATTTGAGATGTGCTGAGGGTGCGAGGAGAGTTGACTCCAGAAGACATCCATGGAAGCTCCGATCATACGTGTTAAATAGATGCCGTCTGTCGACTGAGTTTGCACCTGGTGGTAGAATCTGTCAACATCAGCTCAAAGCGCTGGTGCTAACAGCAGGTGAGATCTCATCTGTTGGCCTCATCTCTGGCAGGTGAACGCCTTGTTGTAACGGAGCTGATCGACACCCGAACCTGTGATCATCACTGTCCCCAGCAGCCTCTTCCTCCAGAGCTGCCTCCTCTCACAGTGGTGAGAAGAGGAGAAGGAGGAGAAGCTGTACAGGAGCTGGGCAGGTCGCTCCACTCAGGAGGAGAAGCTGTACAGGAGCTGGGCAGGCTGCTCCACTCAGGAGGAGAAGCTGTACAGGAGCTGGGCAGGCTGCTCCACTCAGGAGGAGAAGCTGTACAGGAGCTGGGCAGGCCGCTCCACTCAGGAGGAGAAGCTGTACAGGAGCTGGGCAGGCTGCTCCACTCAGGAGGAGAAGCTGTACAGGAGCTGGGCAGGCTGCTCCACTCAGGAGGAGAAGCTGTACAGGAGCTGGGCAGGCTGCTCCACTCAGGAGGAGAAGCTGTACAGGAGCTGGGCAGGCTGCTCCACTCAGGAGGAGAAGCTGTACAGGAGCTGGGCAGGCTGCTCCACTCAGGAGGAGAAGCTGTACAGGAGCTGGGCAGGCTGCTCCACTCAGGAGGAGAAGCTGTACAGGAGCTGGGCAGGCTGCTCCACTCAGGAGGAGAAGCTGTACAGGAGCTGGGCAGGCTGCTCCACTCAGGAGGAGAAGCTGTACAGGACCTGAGTTTGGCTTTCCATGCAAAACAACAAAGATGAAGCGAAGCTCCACCCCTGTTACTCTGTCCTCCCTCCTGCCCTGCTCCCACCCCAGGATGGCTAGCTCGTCTTCTGTCTCATTAGCCATGTCAGAGCAGGGATAGCTGTATCATTAGGCCTGCTGTCTGGAGCCCTCTTTAGCACCCACATGTGTCATATCTTAAATGACTCTTGATTGCAGGGATTCAGGCAGGAAGGAACCTAAAGTGCGTCTCCTCCTTGTTTCTGACGATGACAGGGGAGATGTTGGGAAAAAAGCAGCCCTCTTATTCATCAGGGGCATTCGGACAAAGCATATTTAACCACAAAAGGAGAGAGAGAAAAACCCTCGTAAATAAGGCCTGCACTAAAGATTTCTCTTCGCCTTGACAGACTTAAGTAGCCTATTATATGATGGCGGGCCTTTCATCTATTACATCAAGGGGGGAGAAAAGATAATCACAATTGTTATTCCCCATCTGATGTGCCCCAAGCCACCTATTACCCCGTAACCCGCGGCACTCTCTGAATACACAAAAGGGAGCGTGTGTGTGTGCTGAGAAGAAAGAGTTTGTGTTGAGCCATCAAAAGAAAACGACATAAAAAGCCAAGTTTGCTCCAGAACATGAAGTGTGCCAACATGCAGGTGTGAAAATCTTCACAACAAACACAACATAAAGGCCATTCGAGGTTTGTGTGCCAGTATGACCAGTCCAGATGCCATGCAGCCTCCAGTGATCCCCACCTCCCTCTGATACACACACAGACCTGCAACTCCCACCACTGTCTCTCCACAGATACAGACTGGATGAGGGACTGGGGGATCCAGTACAGCGATGCTGCTGCTGGGTCTCTGTTCCCTCTTCGACCCCGGAGACTCCAGCATAAAGAGAAGAAACCATCATTTCTCAGGCCATTACTCCTGCTAATCAGACCGCTAATTACAAGCTATTACTGTTGCGTGTGTGCAGGTGGGCGTGATTTGCGAGTCCAACCCGCCAAAGACCTTGGATGCTGTGATGCATTGTGACAGGTTATCTCTGCAAAGAAGCCGCCCCCCCCCCCCCCCCCCCCACCCCTGAGCAAAGGGGCTTCATATTCAGACAAATCCATGGATAATAGATCCTTGACAAAGCACCTCCATGTTGGAGGAGAACATCATGTGAACCTTGATTGTTGAAGATGGGGGGGGGGGGGGGTTTCTATCTCTAAATGAGCACAGCAGCATGAAACTGAAGACAAAGAAGGAAGGATTTCCTATGAAGACTAAACTATGGAGAAAGAAGAAGAACAGGCAAGGATAGAACAGTGGGAAATCGATTTGCCAGACAGAAATAATTGTGCTTTGTTGTTCCAGTGTAGATGTGAATTCACTGAGCAGATGGTGAAGGTTATTATCCTGAGTAGACATCATTAGGATAGGTTTATGTACACATATATTACACATTTCTACAGGGTGCAGGCACACAAATGGGCTGACAGAAATACACTGAGGCGCAAACACACTTTGGCACATTCACACTTAATTTGATTTTGCGAGAGCGTGGCAGAAAGTAGACCTGTCTCAGGTGCTTCCTTCAGTGTATTATTAAAGAGACAGAGAACGACAGTCAATCTCCCAAAGGACTGGGCCTCTGACGCTGGCCAACAGCCATAATCACACCCCTGATCCAATTACAATTAGAGGAGGACACTTAATGATGTCAATATAATTAATTGAATTATTAATAAGACAAAGACAAAAGACAGATGCGAGCAAACTGCTGAAGTCTGACTGCTTGAAAGGACGTTGATGACGTGAATGAGGTGCTTATTTTGTCTTTCCCTGTCTCTTTAATCCAGTGCTATTTCAATGTTCCAGGTTTTTAAATGTCAAGTGAAAGCTCCATCTAAGACGCAAGGCTGGGGGACTGGTGGGTGAGTTGTTGCTTTGAATAAATAAGTGCATCATGTGTTTAGGCTGAGGGCATCGTGTTGTTTTAGAGTCGTTAACCATGTTTTGTGGCCCATTTAGAAGTGTTTTAGATTGTATGAAATACACTTCAACAAAATAAATATTTGTTTGCAAGTTCAACCCAGTCCCATACAATTCAAACCTTGCACAATATGTTGACATGTAATACTGTGTATTTTCCAATACTTTACTGTATCAAGTAACCAGTAACAACAGTGAAGGCCTGGAACAGGTGAGCAGGACGTTCAGGAAGTAGTGAGCACTTCTGTCATTTAACAGAACCCAGTCTCTACAATCCAAATCAATATTATGGTTCACTAACAGGATCTGACCGGGGGTCACATTTTCTTGATTCACTGATTCCCTTCATTTTGGACCAACCCTTTCACCTGAGAGGCTGTCATCCTTACACACTGGCAGGGGCGATTCAGTCCCTCGAAATCTGAAGCTGGAGAACTGAGCAGCCAGCGATGGTTCCTCGGCTGAACATCAAAGACCAACCAGGCTGAACACAGTCAAAGAATCATACATGTGAAGGATGAAAGAAAGAAAGAAAGAAAGAAAGCATTCGTCATACATACTGAGCATGTTAGCATGTTAGCATACTGAGGCTCTGCGGATATCGATCACAGTGACCTCCTGAAATCCTCTCAGTGTTGAGATCCTGGGATGGATAATCAGAGAAAAACAAGGTCTGATTCTCAGTAGCTGCTGGTTACTCCTGCCTTTCTCTCAGCTAATCAAACTCCTCCTGGTTTAACGGCGAGCCTCTTAAACACCAGCGTAAACATCTTTGTGTTTAGAGACGGCAGATCTTCAACAGGGGCGGCAACAAATCAGCTGCCGAGAGAAGCAGTTTTCACGGAGTATAATCGCCATTATTCAACCTCTGAGCACTCAGCACAGCTGATATAAGATGAGAAAATATTCCACCCCCTCTGTATTCAAAGAAGAGAGGAGAGAATGCTCCAGAAATCACTGGAAACCAGGATATGTACTTATAAATTATTGTTGGTGTTATTCAACAGCACTGGAATATAGGTCTGTGCTTAGGAGGATGATTGAGAGCAGAGATCTGTGATTAATGAGAAGGATGTGTGCCGGCTTGTCAATGGATGAGTTAAGATAGGCAGCTGCATCCTAAGCACATGCGAAATCTTAATGTGTGAGAAAATTTGCATAAAAAAAACTGTTTTACAGGGATCATAATCATCTGTGAAAAATGTAGCATAATGAATGCTGAGTTCCAATCAGATGAGGAAAAACTGTCCCATCGCCATCATGGAATTCAGTCTTTTTTGCAAACGTTGATGTCTCATCTGAAATGTGAATACATGGAGTCCTTTGTCATGATAATACCCCCAGCTTCTCCCAAACCCTCCATATTAGCTGCTCAAACTCAGGCAAGTCGTATAAAACAGTTCAAGAGGCACTTGGAAAATCACGTCTGAACAATGAAACGATTTGAGTTTTCTCTTCATACTATGAGAAAAATGTGCCGCTTGCCGTCCCCTGCTATTTAAAAGGCGATCTGTGAAAAGTCCAGTTGTATTTCAGTTGAAGACAGTTGCTAAGCAGCGCACACGCAGCTTGTGGATGTGTAAAGAGAACACCTGTGGATCTTCAAGACTGACAAATGACCTGCGCTGCTTGTAAGCTTATCGATTCTCACTTTTAGCACGGTGGAGAAGTGATGGCTGCTACAGAAAGGAGAGGTTTGTTCTTATCTTTGGTTTATTTGTCTCTTGTATGAGGCATTACGTTTAAGTGAAACCTACTTGAATTGGATTATTTTCTTCTAATGTTTCTGCTTGATGTATTTCTGTTGTCAACAAAGCTACTTTGTTTAGTTTATTCAAACTATTGACTTGGTTTTTCTGCTTTCTTCTCACCCAAACCTACCGATCATTAAGTACAGAAATGGTTTTACCTCTAGCGTTGCCAGAGGTCGTAAACCATGAAAGGTGTTGAGTTTCTATTTTCAACCAAATCCTCATTATTCTGAAGACCTATGGTTCTAAGCACCTCGTTCCACATTAATGTCATCTTAACTTGGAACGTCTGTCGGCTCAGGTTCTTCTACACAGCTGGGAAGAACCACAGGAAAACAGGTTCATATAACCAAACTATAGAACTAGAACCATCTGTCCAAGTCTGGCTACTGACCGCCACGCTGGTCAGATGGAATCCCACGGCCGGTCACTTGAAAAGACCAATTGTTTGTCTCAAACACAGGAAGGTCATTGCGTCCTGGTGGAACTTAATGCACCCCTCTCATTTGTTATTCTAAATAGGCTGTCACTTGCTCACTTAGTTGTTATGAAGATGAATAGTGCTTTGAATTAACACCTATTAGTTCTCTTGGTCACAGTCTGAAGGAAGTATAACAATGATCAGGAACATTAATACTATTTTAAGCTTTAAAGCTTTTTTGTTGGTCTTTGGTTACCCACAGCATTCTTTCCCCCTTAATGGACATGAGGCCTGGCACTGGAGTGTGCTTTGCTGAACGCTTGGGCAGACACAGACAGGGGGGGGTGTTGAAGAGACTCCTAAGTCTGTCTCCTCCAGCCTCCTCTCCTTCTGTCTGCACCCTCTGGTACCATCCGAGCCTAGTTACCTCGGCCGTTTTAATGTTGCCTACCAGGAATTCAAACTTGCAAGTCCGCATGGCAGAAGACAAAGAGGGAAGTCTGCAGAAGTCGTGTGGTGCAGTGCAGTGAGGTTGGTAATCGGAAGGTACCTGATTCGAACCCTGGCTGGCTATCCTTGGGCAAGGCACTTCACCCTACTTGCCCCAGGGGGGAATGTCCCTGTACTTACTGTAAGTCTCTCTGGATAAGAGCGTCTGATAAATGACTCCATGTAAATGTCACCCCTGCCTGTGGGTTGAGGCAGGACTGCCAGGGTCCTGTAGACCTGGGATCTGGGTTCAAGTGGGACCTCTGCCAACAACCCCCCTCCTCCCCCTCTATCACCTGCCTCTCCTTGATTGTGCCAACCAAAGGTAACACATCCAGGGCTCACCTGTGAGGACTGCACTGGAGCACAGCCTAATCATCTGGCCCCATGTCAAGCCACCATGGGCCTGACTGAAGCTCCAGTGACAGGGCAGATGGAGCCCCTCCCCCCCCTCCCTTGTCCTCACCTCCATGGACAGGAAATAGATCACGAGGATGATGGGGCTATAAGGATTTCAGAAGTTTCCAAACGCCTTGCTGTTGTTTGCCAAATCTGTTCTATGAATGTTGGTAACAGATGCATGGGAATCTGATGGAGCCTTAAAGAGAAGCTCTGTCACTAACACTGAGACGACAATGAGATGAAAACAAGCATAGCTGCCTTTCATGTGTGACCGTGGACTGGCAATCAAAGAAGAAGAGAGACAAAGGATGTGACAGCCAAGCGGTCTGCAACACACACACACACACACATACAGACACACATACACACACACACACACACACACACACACCTACAGACACACACATACATACACACACATACAGATACACTTAAACACATACACACACGTACATACACACACATACACACACACACATACAGATAACACACACACCACAGAAGGTCGGTGTTGTATTGAGAAACAAGAACTGTAAAGTTGAACCGTTAAAACTCCCCTTGATACAAATGAAAGAGAGTGGCAACATCATTATGTCACATTTCTTTTGAACCAATCTTTTTTTTCTGTCACCAAATTACTGTAGCTGATTAGTGTTTTGGAGTGTGTGGCAATCCAGCGACAAAACTTTCGAATTATTAATCAAATTTAACAAATAATCTCCTAACTAGAACAGAAAAATATTGCTTGTCCTTGGTATTTTAAACACTGGTGTGAATACAGTACAGTACACCTGTATTCTGGACAGCACTGAATAGAAGAAAGGTATTTACTGCATGAAGTAACGTCGGCTGAATTTTGAATGAACTTTATCAGCGGTGATGTGGATGATCGACAAGGTCAATCTGTTTGAACGAACTGTGGACCCAAAAAAAGAGACACAACCTCTTTTGTGCGTTTGCACAAAAACAATCTAAGTAAAAGACGACAACAAATACTTTCAACCTTTTCATCTTAGCATACCAAACAACATCTTTTCAACCGTTGCCTTGGACACCAACCCCCCCCCCCCCCCCCACACACACACACACACACACACACACACACACACACACACACATCCATAAATCCACATACGCAAACAGAAGCACAGATAGCTTTAGTTTCATGCAAATGCTGTTCCAAACTGTTCCATATTCCTCCGTGCTGCCTGGCTCTGTGGTGTTGGTCGTTTAGGCTCTGGCCTGCTGTCCTCCCTTAGTTTAACCAGATGGAAGAAGCTGTTGTGGGAGTTTCCTTAGAAAATGGCCCAGCGGGAGGATGGACAACTCTGATCTGGTGCCACGGAGATAAAGTGACTCTCCAGACTTTGCTTTTCCTCCGCCACCGGAACATTCTGTTAGAAGCTGGAGAGCGGGAGCCTTCTCTGCCCGCTGACAACCTGCTGCTAACCAAGCTTACTTCAGCGGCTACAGCAGCCAGCCTTGTCCCCTTCCTGGAGTGTTGATGTTTGGGACTCTGGTCGACATGTGGCGTTGATTACAGATTGTATGCCAATGACACATGGCAACACACACACATTTGCGGACATGCACACACACACACACACACACACACACACACACACATACGCACACAGACGTGTAAATACACACACGCATGCACACATAATGACAAAATACAAACAAGTAGGCACAAACAGACCGGTCATGTGTGTGTAAACACTCGTGCACTGTACACTGGCACAAATGTCATCAAAGTGAATCGTTACAGGCTTTAGTGCAGCACAGTGGGGTTTAACCTACGCCATTCGTTTCACAGATAAGCTAAAGGTACATAGTAGAAAACCTCAACGCTGTGCAGAGATGCATGAGTGTTTACAATGGTTGACAGATTAACAGAGACCCCCCCCCGCCCCCCCTCGTGTTGAGATGCTGATGATCATTATTATGTGGTTCCAAAATTAAACGATTGGAGAAGAAAAACAATCACAGATGGTGGAAAGACGATTATCTGTGTGTTTGAGAGCTGACACTTCCTCAGTGTGGATCTTGTGGGTTCCATTTCCCTCGGAAATGTTTTCCTTTTGGAGGAAATGGTCCCATCCCTCAGGTTAGGACCCCTCCTTAGGGTGTCCATGACTATGCCTGCCAATAACTACCATGCATTTCAGGCTGTTATGCCTGATTATGATTACTCTTTAATTCAGGCATGGCCAGCAGTGTGTTTCACGTTGGGCCGGGAGTAACGGCCCACAACAGAACAGATTCACTTCAGACACCGGGAACAATTCTTTTTTTATTGATAATAGACCACAGAATTGTTCATCAAGCCAACGTGCGCAAAGTCTCTCAAATTCTATTGTCTTTGTCTCATTTAATGCTTGTCACGTGTGAAATGAACTATCAGTCCTCCGCAAGCGCTTATGATAAAAAATGACATTCAAAGGCCTGAAATATGGTGCTTTATGGGAGCCTGGGCCAACTTTTACAAGGTTAATGAAGTCTCACTAACTTTAATAGTCTGTTTTCCCACTCATGTGTCTTCATAAAGCGCCCGTCTCTCTAAAGTCTGCAGGCGAAGGGTGCCATTTCAAGCACCCGTACCAGGTGCACGCCACGAGAGGAAGCTGGTGATCAATCACTTCCTCCCCATCCTTCTCCTTCTCCTCCTTTTGCTTTGTCTTTCTCAGCCAGCAGAAGTCACTGGATTACCTTGATTTCCAAGATGCCTGGAGGACAGGAAATGAAGAGAGAGAGAGAGCGAGAGAGAGAGAGGGAGATAGAGAGAGAGAGAGAGAGAGAGAGAGAGAGAGAGAGGGAGAGAGAGAGAGGGAGAGAGAGAGAGAGAGGGTGAGAGAAGAACAAGGCCCTCCACAGCTTCCTAATCACCTGGACCAAAGGCAGACAGGTGGGGGTGGCTGGGGGAAGGAGGTCCCCTGGGCAGGCAGCTGAGGTGAGCGCTCTGGGCCTGTTCCCAACCTCGAACAGAGAGGAGAGGGGAGACAGACTGCTGTGTGGGTGGGTGAGTGTGCACGTGTGTGTCAGCGTGTGCACGTGTGTGTCAGCGTGTGCACGTGTGTGTCAGCGTGTGCACGTGTGTGTCAGCGTGTGCACGTGTGTGTCAGCGTGTGCACGGACATATCAGTGTGTTTGCAGACTCTGCTATGACAGCTACAGTATGTCCTACTAAGAACCTTGTACAGATTGAAATGGTATCATTCTGATATCGTCACCTGGTTTGAGACAGTGTTGACCAGACACGGAGCCAGAGAACGTTCAGGGTTCAAACTTATTCAGTGTTTGACGTTATAAAGGGACACAGCACACAAGCTTTTTGTTAAGTGCAAAACAGTTTTTTTTAGCTTTATGTAAAATTAATATGACCTTTTTTTCCTGACAGAGAAAGCAGGAACAAAATCCATTCACTAAAGACCGATATGTAACAACTTCGAGAACGAGTGGGTGGACAGAAATGTGAGGTTCATTTCACTTTTACCGGTAACCATGGAGGCAGAACTCTAACCTGTGTGGCCCATTATCAACCCCCGCCCCCCCAGCTGGCTCCCATCAGACACATCCTGAACATGGACCCACCGTACGCATTCACACACTTTCAGGCATATGAACATTTGGGGAGGGACATGAGGGAGTTTTATGACGGATGAAGTTTATTTAAGATTTAAGAAGGAAGACTGTATATTGCGGGATGTCAAGCTCCTCTCACACAGGAACTGCTGCTTGTGTGGCTTCCTTTATATGTAGCCAGAGAGCAACACTGGGTGACGTTCAAAATGTCAGCAGCATTTCACCCTGCAGCTAAACCGGGATCAGAAGGGGGCTCAAGCACAGTATTGTTGCTATGTACCGTAGTAACTGTAGTCAAGCTAGATTTGCAGAGCTGCTTCGGAAGTGATGCATCATGCTTTGCTGCTTATGACATCTTCAGGGAGGACAGAAGCTGCATCCTGGAAGAAGTCCAGAGAGGTGTGTCTTCTTTTAGAGTGGGTGTGTCAGAGTGGGCGTGTCAGAGTGGGTGTGTCAGAGTGGGTGTGGTTTGGCATGAACCTTTTATTATCACTCATTACGTTTAGGGACTCATGAGCTGAAGTTGTCAGAAAGTTGAGTCCATCATGAACTTTGTATTGTGCTGATAAGCATCCATAAGCATCTTTACACTGACTGTTTTGAAACCCTACAGATTCACACCCATTGCAGGGTTTGTATGGAGACGTTTCAACAGCCAGTAAAAATCTGGAATAATGTGAATCTTACAGCGGTCGTAAAACTGGATTCTGGGAACAGTCCAAGAGCATTTCTGTCTCTTCAGCTTCTATCCTCATCCTGTTTCCAATATCCTTTAAGTCCATTATGTTGATTACTGTAGAAATATTGAACTTGACATGAATGAACGTATATTTAATAATGATAGTTGCCATAGCAGCACCATTTTCCCATAACTCGGCAGGACATGCTTTTTCTCAATAAAAGGATAATGACTTGGTGCATGAGGCATGTGAGTCTGGACTGATATAATCAGGGGGAGTGGGGGAGGTGGCTGGGCTGGGTGGGTAGGTGTGTGGTGGGATGGGGTGGGGTGGGAGGGCTGAGGGCTGAGATGGTGTAATGTTCCAGAGAGTCGAGGACATCTGCAGGGAGGCTGGGTGGAAGATCCAAGGTGGTGGTGGGAGGCTGTGCTCCAGATGAGACTGGGTGGGCAGGGAGGCTGGGTGGAAGATCCAAGGTGGTGGTGGGAGGCTGTGCTCCAGATGAGACTGGGTGGGCAGGGAGGCTGGGTGGAAGATCCAAGGTGGTGGTGGGAGGCTGTGCTCCAGATGAGACTGGGTGGGCAGGGAGGCTGGGTGGAAGATCCAAGGTGGTGGTGGGAGGCTGTGCTCCAGATGAGACTGGGTGGGCAGGGAGGCTGGGTGGAAGATCCAAGGTGGTGGTGGGAGGCTGTGCTCCAGATGAGACTGGGTGGGCAGGGGGGGGGGTGGAGGGGGGCGGCTGTGGGTTCTGTGGACATGGACTACTATGGATGACTCACTGTCTGGCAGATGCTTGTGGCCTGGCACTGCTTGTCAGAGCTTCAGTCAACCCTTTTCTCCTCAACCCCAGACCAGACCAAGCCAGGCCAAGCCAAGCCAGGCCAAGCAGACCAAGCCAGGCTACTGGTGATTCTGGGGCAATAAAATGTGCAGCTTTTGGGTGTGACTGACCCACCGAACAGAGATAATGATTGTATTTTTCTGTTTCAGTCACAAGCAGCCATACAGCAACTGTGCCTCTGTTTCATCCCGACAGCCTGGAAAGTCTCTCATGTAAAAGGTTTGTGTACTTTGCTGTCTTGGCTGAGATGAAAAGGACACTGATCGATGGTGAAAAGGATGTTGGTGCTTTGAGGGGAGCTGAGTTTATTAATCACGGATGGTGACGCTTTTCATTTGCTTCTGTTTAAATACTCCAGCCAGACATGTCCACTGTAGAACCATAACAGGTCTCTAAGATGGGCCTTTTGTTGTACTTATCCTGAGCTTATTAGCTCATTAGAGTGAAATCCAAGGTCCTGTATGTTATGATGTGGTTATCAGGTTCAATAATGAGGACAGCTTCTTAGAAATGTGAAGGTAGTTTTGTTCCAAGATCTCAAGTTGTTCAGAAGCATTGTGTTCCACACTGGAAACAGAAAAGGAGCTTTTGTTGTACAGGAAGTAGTTCTGTCTGAACCTTTTCTGATCAGCCATATTAGAAAGGAAGGTCGAGATCATCGATCATCACCCTGTCAGACGGGGGATTGTTCTTCCAGACCACCTACATGCCCAGAAATCGCCATCCCATTGCACTGACCAAGTAGTGAAACGGATGACTTGTTTGAGTGTGCGTGTGTGCGTGTGTCTCTGAGGCCTGAAGGTCACTTACACACACGAACATGATTAAGCGATTCCCGCCCAGCACTTTTCCCATTCTCTTTCTCTCTGTCTCCTACTCCTCAATTTCATCCATGGCCCATATCAGCCTCTCACTTTCCCCTCATCCAACTTCTATTTCACTCCGTCTCTCCATCCCATCTCCCCTTTTTATTCCTTATTCTCGCCCCCTTTTTCTCCTTATCGCTTTCTGTCCAGGATTTAAGATGTCTTTGAGAATCCTTGAGACAGACGAGGTTCTCTATTGGAGGTTACTCTCAGCACTGCAAAACAATGGAGCGCAGAGCCCGTAAATCTGGAAATCATTGAGGATGACAAAGCCGTTTGCCTCCGAAAGCCTATAGGCTGTGATGCAATAATGTTTGTGGGACCGTGCGGTAAAAGTTGTCATAAAACCCTCAACATATGCTGCGTACAGACGCCAATGCGACTGTGTGAAATTGAACAGCCTGTGTCACGTGGCCTCGCTGCCTCTGGAACGCGAGGAAATCTTCTGGTGCTTCATGAGGCCAATTTAAATGCAATCAACGGAAAGTACAAATGGAAAAAAAGGATGTTTTGTGTGTCATTGAAATATGGTTCTCATTAAGCATGGAAGCAGGAAAGATGGACCGGTGATGCTTTGATGCAGATCCACAGCAGGAAGACGTCACACAGCTGCTGTCTGGTTTCACGTTGTATGGTCATGTCAAGACGCAGTCTGAGAATGTTCAAGTAGCGATGGTGAGGGGGCAAAAGGGTATTATTTTAATCCTATTGGGTGTGGGTTTGGTAGGGGTTAAGTGGGTGTGGGTTTGGTAGGGGTTAAGTGGGAGTGAGGTTTTTGGCGCCATCATCTTCCACCCTCATCTGTGCCTCCTTCTTCACTCTCTGAAGATGTTAAAATAAACTTGAATCCTCTTTTAGCTCTTTCTTTGATCTCCTTCTAAACCTCCTTCTGGCCCAGAGCCCCTCCTACTGGCCCAGAGCCCCTCCTACTGGCCCAGAGCCCCTCCTACTGGCCAAGAGCCCCTCCTACTGGCCCAGAGCCCCTCCTACTGGCCCAGAGCCCCTCCTACTGGCCCAGAGCCCCTCCTACTGGCCCAGAGCCCCTCCCACTGGCCCGATGCCCCTCCTACTGGCCCAAAGCCCCTCCTACTGGCCCAGAGCCCCTCCCACTGGCCCAGAGCCCCTCCTACTGGCCCAGAGCCCCTCCCACTGGCCCAGAGCCCCTCCTACTGGCCCGATGCCCCTCCTACGTGAAACAACACCAGCATGTTGGTGATTGGTCACACCTCAGTGTCAGTATAGATACACAACAGTGCTCCTGTACTGAACACACCTCACAGTGTACACACACAGTACTGAACACACACACACAGTACTGAACACACACACACAGTACTGAACACACACACACAGTACTGAACACAGAACACACACAGTACTGAACACACAGTACTGAACACACCACAGAGCATCTGCCAGAACACACACACACACCCCATGTGAGTGTTTCTGGCTCATGTTGTTGGATGACATTGTTAAACCCCCTCCTCTAAGCTCATTCTCCCTGCTTCCTTTGACTGTGAGCTCAGCCCCTCTCTCTCCTCCTCTCTCTCCTCCTCTCTCTCTCCTATCTCTCCCCTCTCTCAACCCTCTCTCTACCCTCTCTCGCTTCCTCTCTCTCTCCTCTCTCTCTCCTCTCTCTCCCCTCTCTCTACCCTCTCTCTCCTCCTCTCTCTCTCTCCTCTCTCTCTCTCCTCTCTATCTCTCCTATCTCTCTCTCCTCCTCTCTCTCCCCTCCTCTCTCTCCTCCTTTCTCTCCTCCTCTCTCTCCTCCTCTCTCTCCTCCTCTCTCTCCTCCTATCTCTCTCTCCTCCTCTCTCTCCTCCTCTCTCTCCTCCTCTCTCTCTCCTATCTCTCTCTCCTCCTCTCTCTCCTCCTCTCTCTCCCCTCCTCTCTCTCCTCCTCTCTCTCTCTCCTCCTCTCTCTCCCCTCCTCTCTCTCCTATCTCTCTCTCCTCCTCTCTCTCCCCTCCTCTCTCTCCTATCTCTCTCTCCTCCTCTCTCTCTCCTCCTCTCTCTCCCCTCCTCTCTCTCCTATCTCTCTCTCCTCCTCTCTCTCCCCTCCTCTCTCTCCTATCTCTCTCTCCTCCTCTCTCTCTCTCCTCCTCTCTCTCCCCTCCTCTCTCTCCTCTTGCCTGTGGTTCCAGTGGCACAGGAAACACTTGACTACATGCTGCTTTCCAACTCTTGGCTCAAACCAGCTGTGTCGCTGTGGCAAACAGAACACACACACACTGACACCTTAAGATCCCCTACAACATCAACCAGGAGAGGGGATGAATTAAAGGCAAGAGAAAATACAGAGGGAGATAAGGAAAAGGGGAAGGAGAGGAAGAGGAAGAGGAGAAGGTCAGGCCATGAGAGGGATAGGAAGAGAAGGAAGGAAGGAAGGAAGGAAGGAAGGAAGGAAGGAAGGAAGGAAGGAAGGAAGGAAGGAAGGAAGGAAGGAAGGAAGGAGAAGGAATGATGGAGAAGTAGAGGAGTGATGGATGGAAAGCAGGAAAGTAGGAATGAGCAGAGATGGTGAAAATCACTGTGTCTATATGGTAACTATGAACACATTCTGGGAAATGTGTCTATTCAGGCAGAACTTCCACAGAAGGCGTTTTTTACACTTTATTGGACAAAATCATTAACAAGTTCCTCTTACCTTTCTGACCGAAGGCCTCTATCTATAATTCATACTAATGGTCCACTGTGTGTAATTATACAGTGGCTACAATGTTGTTGAGGATAGTTGTACAGTACATTTTTCATGCGGGGAGCCAGAAAGAGAGAGGGAGAGAGATAGATAGAGAGAGAGAGATAGAGAGAGAGAGAGAGAGAGAGAGAGAGAGAGAGAGAGAGAGAGTATCCATGTTTGAATGTGTGAACAGCTATAGTCAGCTCACTCCATACATTCTGACCTGACTCCTGCATCAGCCTCCAGCTATTTATACTCTGCTGTAGAAAAGAGGATGACACCTAGAGAGAGAGAGAGAGAGAGAGAGAGAGAGAGAGAGAGAGAGAGAGAACGACAACTTGCAAAACATATTTTATGGTGTCAATCAAATAACAAAACTGTGTGTTCCAACAAGGACATATACTGTGGACTCCACTGACTGGCTTTGTTAAAACCCCTGTTGATAATGACTGACTTGTTAGCTTTGTGTTAGCACGCTGAAGTGAAGTATGGTTCATAACAGTACCTGGTGCCAGGATGGGATTTTAATAAGAGGAGCAGGGGGCTGAGATAAACAAATTAATCCTCCACTGGATGCAGGGTTGTAATCTGTGATTAAAAAAAAATAAATTAAAAAAAACTGCTGGGATTTGATTAGACAGATAAAAGTTGTTATTTGGTTTTGTGTCGCCACCATGTTGCATGGTGCTGATAGTGTAATCCCTCCTGGGTCATGTGACCCATATTCACGCACTTTACACACTCACCTCAGATTGGATATTTTTTTTAAGCAACTTCCCTCCTTCAAAACTCTTTCAAATTAAAATGAAGTGAAAGGATTTTAAAACCTGTTTTTGCTGTTGATAATGTCAAGTTGACTTTCTTTTTTTGGGTCATAATTCTTTTCATTTTTTTTTCACTCAGTTTCTGGAACAGTCTTCCAAAAGGTAAATGTAGTCATTTTTTACACTTGAGTCATTTAGCAGACGCTTTATCAGTACATGGAAGTGGCAGCTTGTCCCCTCACCTCAGTGCTTGCTGGGGGGGGGACTGGAGCGCAGGGCTCCAGACATCATCCTCTCAGAGCTACTGGGAGCAGGAAAGATGGGGACATCTGCTTTAGAAGTCATCCATATTTCAGAGCACCCCCTGCTGTGGTGGCCTTTAACTGGATGACCTGCAGCTCATCATCCATGGTTACAGAACGTTAGTGGAAGAAAGACTGGGATTTGAATGTGAATGATCTCGTTCCTCCAGTCATAATTATGGGGCTCTGCGATGGGGGGAAACTAAAAGGAGAATGGAGCTCATTTAATTTCTCTCTCTCTTTTTCTTTCTTTTTCTCAGAATACTTTCTCCTTGTAATTGGTTGATATGATTACATTAATTTCTTCCTTTTCCTCTATTACTTTTTTCTCCTAGTAGTTGGACATAATACAGTAGCTGAAAAAGGGACTACTATCATTTTATTAATGGATCAGTAATCTTCTCAGCTCGTAGACAAGAAATGTCAAGGTTTGCTTCATACAAATCTAGAGAGAGTGAAATATGCAGTTAGTTAAGTAATATGTTAGTTGTGAATGTAGAATCCATCCTAAAGATTATTATAAAGTTGTTCTGTTTCATATTGTTAGTAATTTTATTCAAAAATGTATTTAGAAAGTCAGATAAGTCCGTAGAAGTTATGTATCGATTCCTTTAAAGAGATAAAGGTTTCAGTTAACCTTTCAAACAAATGTTTCAATGTGAAAAGTTTCTTAACTCTGTATGTGCAGACGTGGCCAAAAATCTTGCCAAGCTAGCATTTATTTCAAATAACTCACAAAACTCTCGTCTAAGGTTCACCATGGCAATAGTTCCTGGCATAGATCCATCATTCTTGTTCAAATTGTTCCAGTTCTTTCAGACTTTCAAGGTTCAGAATGACTCACTGATCCAGGTTCTCCACTGGCGACACACTAATCTACCATTTTGCTCTGAAATCATTTGGGTTTTTGTCCTGTTCAAAATTCAAAACGGCATCCTTGAACAAAGACCCACATTTCTGACACTGGATCTTTTATGCTGCCTTGAAATGTGCTTCAACTTTCTACCTACTTCAAAAATCTACCCATAATTAAGTCCTATAATAGCTGCGTGGATAATGTTAAATTGTTTGACAAAATAACATCTTCATTAAAAAAGTAACAATTATCTTTTCTGCCTACAAACATATGCAGTCCAAATACACACACAATAGGGGAGTGAGTTCATAGTTTGAAACATTGCGATTGTGTGCATTGCCAAACAGTCTGGGTCAGAACAATGACATAGTTTGTGAGCACCTTGTCAAATTAATGGGTTTAGGTCTCAACATTATAGTGAGTTGTTACTATACTGTGCTATTACTACTCTGTTAACTATCCACCCATTCTGACATGCGTGGGAAGCCATTTCGATGGCTATTATCTGCATCCTTTAAGATGGTGTGTAAGTGAATTATTACCAATTATTACCATATGATGAATATTTGGAATTTTTCACTAAACTTGTAATTCCACAACAAGGACATAGTGACATGGAAAGGCTCTTCAGCTGGTTCGGCCATCAATCTACTCAGCATCCTCCCTTCACATTCAGCTGCCAAACTGTCTGGATGCTGCTCAAGTTCTGTCTTCCCAACCAGCGTTCACATGTTTTGTTTACATAACAGCCTCTGGTGCCGTTTATTCAATGGAGAAGATGTAGAGAAGGAGGCATCAACAGCAGGGTAACCGCAAGACAATTGTATTAATCAGGACTTAACTAAAGAGGAGGGGGGGGGGAGTTCCAACAAAGCCATTACAATAAGGGGCTTGTTTTTAATTAAAATTTCCTTTAAGCCTAAAGGCCCCTTTAACTTAACCACACACAAGCACACAAACACACACAATCTCAACAGACACGCACACTTAAACACACACGTACACAATGGTTTCCCTTGCGATGCGTTGAGCCTGATGTGGGTTCGCGGTCTGCCTGTGTTCCCAGTGTGTCTGTCTGTGAGCAGAGCAATTATAGCATCTCAGGCAACAAGAAGGATCAAAACAAGGCTGTGATGAGCATGCCCTGCTGAATTGATGGGTTTGAAATGGCAAGGTGTTTGTGCTCAGCACAGCGCCCCCTAGAGGCCTGGAGAGTGTTCCCACCTCATCTTCCTACCTTCATGCGTCTCGCTCATCATCCCATTCAAATGAAATGCAAGTCCCTCCCCTGTTCTCTCTGCTAGCTCCTCTTAGTCTCTCTCTCTCTCTCCCTCTCTCTCTCTCTCTCTCGCTCTCTCTCTCTCTCTCTCTTGCTCTCCCTCTCTCTCTCTCTCTCTCTGTCCCCATCTCTTCTATGTCCCAGGGCATTCCCTTCATATTTCTGTGATCTCCCAAAACCAAAAAGTATGTTTTATCATGAATAGCACTGAGTAGCTCCTCTGTGTTAGACATATTAGACATAGACATGAAGAATTGTCTAAAACTGTGGGGACAATGGCAGTATCTCTGTACGCTTATGACCTATGACCCTGGTGGATAAAGAAGAGATCCTCCCTCTCAGAATGAACCTCAAATGAAGTTCCTAGACTTCAGACCCAGGTGGTGTCAGTCAGCTCAGCACTTCAGTACACGCCAGCCACATGAACAACTTTTCTGAGGTTGTTGCCCCCCTGCAGGTAGATGACCCCTGACCAGAGGCTGTTCCTGTTCTCCTGCTGACCAATGGAACAACAGAACCATACAAGATGGAGTCTGGACCAAAGTGAGTAGATTGTCTGTTTCCACGCCAACCCTAATAGCAGAACACATTAGAAACTTCAGTCAGAACTTATTTCACTTCATCCATCTAAAATAAAAAAAATCCATGGCCGACAGATTGCGCACGTATGTACAAAATTATTCTGACTATTTCAGTGGGGTGATTTGCAGAGCCTCACATTAGCCAACCTCAAGACTGATGCTTGTTTGAAATGTATGCAGAGGCAGCTCTCTCATCACCTACAGGACGGTTTGAAGTTTGAAAACCATCTGGTGAGTGTCAGAATCTGAAGGCAAACCTGCTGCTGCTGTTTTGTGAGGCTAAAACTGTAGCAATCTGTCATATTAAGGATGATGACACTGGGTGGGCAATGATAAACACATTGAACAGCATTTACAGTGCACACATAGCAATTACAGATGCTAGCTTGTGCAAACTAGGCTTTCAGAATGATTCTAACCTTCAAACATATTGAAAGTATGTGTATTCCATAAAACGATAATGATGACATGAATCCAAATTACATAAAGGTGGGTGAAAAAAAACTAAAGTGTCTTTCATGGTGTGATTACAAAGACCAGTACTCACTTTGTACATTAGTGGGGTCGTGCCCTGGAAGTGATTGTTTCCCAAACCTTCATGCTCATTAACCGCTCTAATGATAATGAAGGTAAAGCGTGTCAAACGAGATATCATACAATACTGTACTTTTTGATCTACAATATTCCTCAACTGATGACAAAAATTCAGTTTGACTTCTTTGCGCACTGAAAATAGCTCGTAGCTCAAACACCCCGATGGTGCGATGGGTTCCAGATACCAGGGAGGAGATTGTGAATGTGGAATGGGACCAGAATAATCCCAGGTCACCTTCACACCCTCAACATCCTCCATTTTTACCTGGCCCCTTCCTTCTCTCTCCTTTGGCTAGTCTCATTTTCCCTCTCTCTGTCTCTCTCCCTCTGTCTCTCCTTTTCTCTCTCTCTCTCTCTCTCTCTCTCTCTCTCTCTCTCTTTCCACGTCTGAACTAACTTTTCTTTTGGACTGTTGAATAACCTAAGAGTTTGCTGACAAAACTTTGAATTTGGGGTAATGGATCATTGGAGTGGTATCCTGGTAAGCTGCTGTCTAATCAAAGATGCATTTTGAAGCTCAACTTCTGTCTCATCTAAAGTAAAGCCCTCTCCTTTCTGAGTGGCTGGATGTCTTCTAAGTAGTCCCATCAATATTTAAGGAGTGAAACACCATGTTTTGTATGCATCCTTGTGGTGTGACAGAAAGTGGACACAAACACTGAAGTCCTGTTTCCTCCCTTGGGGATAGAGGCTGTGGCTGCTTCAAACTAGTCCAGATGGATCTTCACAAGGACTTGAACATCATCACTAACCTTATTTACAGTCCAGAGACTTGCTGGACGAATAAATATGATGTCATCATAGTAATGAAACTCACTTTAGTGTTTGCAGCCACACTGGTTGGTGAATCTACTGACGGGCACTTGGAGGGTTTTATATCTCTGAATAGAAAATGCCACATCGCCATCTGATGTTCATCGGTGGTAATACATGGTTCTTCCATATTGTCTCGATCCTGACTGCCTCTTTCTACCATGCTCATACCAACAGCAGAGTGACTTAGAGGCAAGTACAGGGACATTCCTCGCAGAGGCAAGTAGGGTGAAGTGCCTTGCCCAAAGACACAACATCATGTTGGCACAGCTGTGGTTTGAACTATGGACCTTCTCATTACTAGCCCGACACCCTCAACGTCTTATCTAAGTTCTCTTCTCTTTAAAGCTACAATGATTAGGGTTCTTGAACAAGAGGAATATGAGACACTTTTGCCATCTTGTGGAGGAAAATAATCAAGGCATTCAAGTGACTGTACCACTGTAATCCACTTGGATGTGAATGAGCTTCATCCCACTCTCTTTCTCAGCATTTGAATAAGTTTGATCTTTACGAAACGTCTTATTTATGAAATTAACTTTCATAAGGCTACATTAGAACTGATGTTTGTCTCTGAATGCTCTCTTTGGAAACACAACATCTTGTTAGAAGTCGGTGTCTTTACCATGTTACTATGGGAACAGCAGAGACCTGCAGGGCATGCTGATCTACCTCTTCCAACTCAGCAGATGTTTCCTCGCTCCCTCCTCCACTGTAATGCTTTATCCACAGTACATTGTCATTTGGGAGTCCAGATGCTTAGAATACATCATTAAATTCCGCCCTCACACAGCGAGGAGGCATCTGTTTACCTGGGCAGGTAGGGATCCATTCACCAGAGATCTGAACATTCATATCTGCAGACTATCAAAGAACTCTGCTAATTGTTTTCAAAATGTGAGCCTTTGTAAACACTAAAGAACTACAAACCCAACCTGCAGTAATTTAGGTGTTGAACTCTTTGTTTTTTATATTCCTTCCATACTACTATCACTTACTTTGCTATTAAGAGCGTCTGCTAAATGACTAAATGTGATTGTGCCATAGTTGAGATGTGGGGTCATTTTGAAACTGGAATCTCTGATACATTCAATTTAACATTAGACATGTTTTCTTCCAGTTGAAATTGCATATGCATCTGCTTTGTGTGAACGTTTAACAATAGCTGTAACAAATGAGATGGAACAATTCTGCAATGGAATGTGCAGTCGATAACTTTGGTATCAAAGCAAAGCCAGCAGATGGCCCTGTTGGGCTAATCTACGCTTCAACTAAAACCGTCATTTTTATCATCCACAGCCCTGGAAGAACATGGTTGACCACTGCACACTCCCTTTAAAGAGCTGTACCATCGCCATGCAGTTTATGCCCCATTTAACTGTGAATGAATCATTGATGCGATGCGGTCTTGGTTTCTTCTCTGACTCAAGTCAACCAGAATACCAGGAAGTGGTGTGCACTAGTAGACACATGCTCCACCAGTTATACATTCAGGCAAACGTTCCATGGCAATTAACCTGTAGGTCAACATGTCAAGAGTAAGCCCAGATATCCCACTGCTGTGTCTGTGTGTGCTCATCTGTCTGGATCATCACCGTTCATGTGATGTCTAAGATATGGGAGGTTTACATGCTACATACATGGATGCACTGAATCCACTAATGGGCTCTCAGTTAGTTAACACTGTTGTTCAGTCATTCATCTTTATGTGGATATATATATATATATTCCCTTTTTTTAAGTCAGGAATTGTTAACGGTTACACGATGAAGCGATCATACTGATGTGATCGTCTGTGTGTCTAGGACCACATCTACGTTTCCATGACAACTCCCAATCAGAATTCAAAGAAAAAAAGCGAAAAGAAAGGTAGCTTTATTTACAGATGACATGGCATTAATGTTTCTCAGACAAAATAGAATGTGCAAATGTTCCTCTTGTGAACAAGATTTGGAGAAATATTGTATTCATGTATAGAAATACATTTGTGAACATCTCATATAACGATTAAGGACGCTCAGCTCTCGACTTTTCCACAGAGGAATCTTTTCATACGTACATTACGTGCAATATCCTGTAATTCAATAAGTGCAATAACTGTCTACATGTCTATATCTGGTTCACATTCGAGACAGGAACCACTCACTTAACCACATAGTTAACGTACTTATTTATATTTTTTACACTGTACTATATCGTGCCCCCCCATTGTTATTGTTATATTACCCTGCAACTCTGTGTGCTGTACTTTACCCTGCTGCTGTTGTGAACTGCAATTTCCACCTCCTGGAGGACAAATAAAGGTTTATCTATCTATCTATCTATCTATCTATCTTTCTGAAGACACATCTAGAATGGAGACAACAGCAGCTGATTATTTATTATGATCAAAGACAACATAGAGCATTAGATCATTGAGTGAGGAAATCAGTCGGGAGTCGGAGGTTCAAATGGCTCAGTGGTTAAGGCGTTGGCCTCATGATCAGAAGGTTGTGAGATCGAGCCCCGGCTGTGCCAGCCTAACATTGTGTTCTTGGGCAAGGCACTTCACCCTACTTGCCTCAGGGAGAATGTCCCTGTACTTGCTGTAAGTCGCTTTGGATAAACGCGTCTATATCTGTGGAGTTGAGGTCACTCTCTGGACCTGACTGCTGGAGTGACTGTAATGATTTAAAGACTCACCTACTTACAAGTGGTTCTTGGTTCATGGCAGCTCTTCGCACATTCACACTGTACTGCGCTCTGAGGACTGGACAAACACCACATTATGCTGCCAGGCAAGACACCTCTTTCATGCATGAAAACGAAATGATCGCAAACGATCCAACTTCTGAGTGAACTGAACATGATTTATGATCATTTGAGCAACTACTAGAATTACTCAGAGTGGAATCCAACATGGATCCTGCTAAACTATGACGATGTCAGAGTGATCTGTGCATCGTAGAAAAGAGAACGCCTCAGTCGGTATTTACCTACTTATATTTCAAACCCTAAGAACATTTGAACAAGAATCAGAATGAAGTTCTAAAGTCACAAAGCTGACTTTATGTTTCAAAGACACTTGTGATTATTGAAAAATTCAGCATTGTTGTACATGGATTTCTAACCGTGGCACAACAGTGTCCTGTACACTGTACCTCTGGCCCTGTACTGAAAGCTGATTCTCATGACATGGCTGAAAAGAAGATTATCTTTGGATTCTGACTGTACTTGTCCTCCCATTGCATTATTCACAGCAACCAATTTGGTCTCTTCAATTTCCCGGAGGATTATGAGTGATAGAATACTACCTGAAGTCACACACTTCATGAAAAGGAGGTTCTAAGGTTTGGTGAAAAGACTGAGAACAAAGACTCGAATAAATTGTAATCCCTTTTTAGAGGCTACATTAGTCTTCTCACTTTCATGTGTGTGTGTGTGCTTGTGTGTGTGTGCTTGTGTGTGTCTGTGTGTGTGTGTGTTGGCACACCTCTTCCCATGTGCATCCATGCTGCATTGGGATTAGTGGAGAGCTTTTGTATGTGTCATATTAATCAAGTATAAATCATGTAGACGTGCTCCTCATGATAACTTAGCCATACGTCTCTCTCATCTGTTCTCTCTTCTTCAGCCGTTTGAAGAACACATCTTAATAATCCTAAACAGTAACAGTTTGTAGATTAGTTGGTAAAGAGAGGGTGTCAATTAGGAGTGAGAGTAAGACAGGTAGTAGGTCAGGTGGTTGAGCGGTGGTTAAGGTGTTGGGCTAGTGATCGGAGAGTTGCAAGTTCAATTCCTGGCCATGGCAACATGACGTTGTGTCCTTGGGCAAGGCACTTCACCCTACTTGCCTCAGGGGGGGGGGGAATGTCCCTCTACTTACTGTAAGTCACTCTGGATAAGAGCGTCTGATAAATGTAAGACAGAAACTGTTAATATCAATACGCAACAAAAACAAGTCTTAATTATCTCCACTCTTCACTAGCAGATATACGCTTCCTACCAGCCAGATTTGATTAGCAAATAATTAGTTCCTGTTTGGAATGGGCCATCATGCCAATATTTGGCTGCTATATCTCAACCTGTATCTTGTCTGATTCTGTTGAAGAGGTAGATATGATGGATCTGTTGTCGTACTGCTTGGCAAACCCTGTCCCTGCCTACCTCATGTACCCACGCACACATTTTCTTTCTTCCTTTATGCATAAGACAAAGCACGCCTTCAAGACTATTTTTTTTTTATCAAACCTTCATCGTTGCAAATAAATCAGTGGGTTATCTTCACAGGAGCTTTTAAATCACTTACAAATGAAGATGTAGCACCACAACGTACTGGTTTGACGTTTAAAGCTCAACAAGCACAAAATTAATTAGAGCTTCGAAAGACACACAGCATTAAATGTACAGGTGTTGTTTTTGCTGGATGGAACTAAGGCAGATTGTATTTCTGAAAAATACCATCCACTGACATTTCTAATGTATTTTGTGTTTTTCTTCCTCTGACTAGTGGTCCTGCCCCTCAAGAGACCTGGTCTCCTGACCAGAGACCTGATCACAAACTCTTCCTCTTTCTGGTTTCTCAATGGTGACCCCAACTCTGACTGACTGGGGCTCTAAATACGCTATAAGATTGTACCTTGTTTGGCTGAATGATCTTATAGCTTTTCCCTTTGGCACTCGTTTGGTTTCTCTACATGTATGTTTCATAATTCATAAACCTGCTATGTTTTGGAACTATCACATTGCTATGATCCATGACCAATACTCTTTTGTAAAGCTCTTTCTTGGAAGGTGCTTTGGATTAAACATAAATGTAAATGTTAATGAAAAGGAACTGTTTGAGCACAGTGTGTAACAGTGTGTATTATCCCTGGAGCTATTATCCCTGGAGCTACCATGGTGATGAGCAGGTGTGTGAGGATGTGAATGTTGGTCTGGCCTTAAGGCTGGGATGAGTCTAGTGCTGTTGCCCTTGGCTCTATGGACAATGCAGTCACATGCATTACTGCCACACAGCCAAAGCCTTTAGTGTGTCCCAACTCCACTACAGGGGCCACACATCTACTGTCCATCTAAGGTGCTATTGTTGAAGAAAGTGTTTTGTCCGTCTCTTCATAAACGGAGTGACAGTTCAGTTGAATTCTGGATTCAATAAGTATTTAACAACCTGCAGATTGGGAGAGAAATGACCAGACCTCTGGCAATAAAATGAAGACAGTACAAAGCTTAGGTCTCAATCATGTCTCTCTCCCGGACGAAGGCAAGAGAGCATTCTTTTATAGGGCACAAGAATGTAAACATAGATAGTGACAGTCAGGCGGTAATGACGTTACAGTCTTCAGAGAAGGTGTGTTCAGTAGTGATTAATATAAGTACACAGGAAATCTAATTTCTTCCACAGTGTTCTTCCTGAATAAACTGCTTGTGCAGTTTGATGGTGTGGACTCAGCAGTAAAACACACTCATGACAGTTCTGATTGATGGAAGTTACATGTGCACAGTTACAAATTTAGACTTCTGCCGCAACTGAGATTATTCCGAGATTGTTTGGAAACTTACATCTTGCAGAACAATGTATGTTGCCTATCATTAGCCTACAGCACAGCCTACTTTAGACTGTGTTTCATCAAAGACTTTTTACATAGCCATATGTAAAGTAGTCTCAATGACATGCACGACTCCCTCTTTATCTATGAAACACGCTTTAGCTTTTAACTAATGCAACACACTGAAGGAGAACATAGAAAGTGCAGCACACAAATAAGTCCTGTTAAGGTATCCATTAAGGCGCAGATATTTTCATATCTGCGTATTGCTACTTACATTATGTAATATCCTCTTCTAATCTCTCAAAAGGTTCTGAAAAGAGATATTTTCCGACAAAGATTTAGCAACTTTCAGAGAATCCTGTCATGTTTTGGCACACCTATACAAATAACTAGCTCGGCTTGTTGCTATGGCAATAAAGTTGCCCGGAAGCAATTTATTTGTCCAATACACACACATACACACAGGCTGTTTGTTTCTACTGTTGAATGACAGTGGCTAGTGAGCTTCATGTTCAAAAGTGCAGATACAAATCTGCAAAGGTTAATAAGGTGGCCTGTGGAATTAGGTGGAAAGTTCCGTTTCAGAGTACACAATCCACAGTGACAAAACTTGAATCTACATCATCTACACATGCAGGTTTAAATTCACATTAACATGATTAATGGAGGTGAGTCCTTCCATTGTAAATGTGGGCACCTTCTCTGTGGCTGCAACTCTGAGCTTTCAGTACCAGACATCTTGTGTTGAGTGTAGAGACCTTGAAACGCCACTCAAGGTTTTCTCAATGCAAGACTGAGCTTCATCATTTAGCTGAGGGTTACATGGCTCTTCCAAGTGCAGATAGAGGAGTTGACAGTCAACAGTAATTGCTTTGCTAACTCTCTATTCACGTTCAGTATAATTGATATTTAATAGTCAGAGATAGCTTCGCTAACCAAATGAAGAGGTACCTTATCATCTGGAGCCACAAGGAGAAACCACATTGCTGACGACGACTGATACTGTATATCTACCTTTTTCTGGTGCAAGTGAAAAACACTGTTTTCCATTACGTCCTTTCATTTAAAAAGCCTTTTAGTGCCTCGACCAGAATTTCATTAACGTTACAGAAGCCTGTCAGGAGTTATATTGGTGCCATATATGGCTGCCATTTTACTTCTTTATTCCAGCACTTCAGTCTGGTAGGCTGCATGGTGGACAAGCACATGGTTCTTGCTTAACAAGTCAATAACTGTAAATAACTGTTGATGGAAAAAAGACACATCAAAAGTACAGTACATTTAGTCTCACTTGAGTTATTAAGCCACTAATACATGTTACAATGGTAAACGTATGTTGTGAATCTTTCTCAAGGTTAGTTACCTCGGTACAGCAGAGGTGCTGCAGCAGAGATAGCAGGTGGACAAACAACACTATGTTCTTCACTCTGTCTAATTCAATTCAATCTTATCTTGTCATGTTGAAAACATGAGAAATATGTTTCAAACTAAACAGGAGCTAAGCGAACCCTGAATAATGAAACATGGCAAAGTAGTCGATACTTCCACTAAAGGTTTGACCATTTCCAGTGTTTTGAGTTAGACTTTATTTTACAATATTGAAGGGATGATACTGTATGTATTTTGCCATGTTCATTTATTTGCATTTCCATTTAGCAGACGAGCCTTTCCAGAGCAACTTACATTAAGTACAGGGACATTCCCTCAGTATCTCAGTGACCGATACTCTTTTGTAATGCTCTGTCTTGTAAGTCGCTTTGGATAAAAGCCTCAGCTAAATGAATACATTTAAATTTAAGTAGGGTGAAGTACCTTGCCCAAGGACACAACGTTAGGCTGGCACAGCCTGGGTTTGAACCAGGGACCTTCTGATTACCAGCTCACCACCCTAACTGCTCAGCCACATGATTCCCATTTTGCCAGACAAAAGGTGAAGTTAAGCTGTAATGGATGATCACACAAAGATCCCCTTTGAAAAGGGGAACATTGATCATGCAGGTCTAAAGAAACTATTCTTTTTTAGTTTGAAGAGCACATTCATAAACATCTGAGATTCAGTGAATGCTGAACCTCCATAGGTCTTAACCACCCCATCCAGAAACATTACTCCTCCCCCCCTTCTCCTCCAAGCTGATTGGAGGGGAGAGTAGAGGGCTGGGCAGGGAGGGGGTGTGTGTGAGAGTATAACAGTGGGACGTGACGTGAGCGATTCAGTGACTTATTACCCATGAGTATGCTGCGCGTGATCCTCAAGCTCTCTGCACTCTGCTGTCACTGATCGTATTCTTTATCTCTGCTGCTGCAGCCTCTCCTTTATCCTCCTTTCTGCATTCTATCTCTCATTCCATCTCTGGCTCTTTTCCTCTTTCAACGTTGACTGACTCCTAATTTTATTATATATATTTTTTAATTCACAACCAACTTATTCTTTGACGCGCTCATTCTCATTCCATTCAAAAAAGAATCCTCCTTCTTTCTCCTCCTTGTTCACTATCTCTCTAATGTTCTTGTTCTCCCTCTCTTTATCTCTCCCTCCCTTGGTTTCTCTCTCCTGAAGTAAGCGGCTGAGTCAGAGTTACCCAGTAATGAGACAAACTCCTGCAGATGTCTGAAGAAAATGATTCCTTTGGATAAGGCTGGGGACTGGCTAAGAAAGGGACTAAACACCGGGACTGAAGTGGCTGGATCATCTGCATGGTGCTTCAATCTGCAACATGAAGGAGAAGAGTAGGAAACCTGGATCTGGTCAGAACCCTTCCCACTCCTCAGCCAGCAAAACAGGATAAGGTGACGAGGACTCTTTAACAACATAACAGATCCATTTGAGACAACACAATGAACGCTACACAACACCAGGGACTGATCCAAGAGTACCACAACGGGAACCACAGTCTGGGTTCCTTGCCAATCAACAGAGATGGCAAGGAGTCATCGACTGGATGTTACGACCAGCTCCTTATCTCCACAGAGGTTTTCCTCACTCTGGGCATTGTCAGTCTACTGGAAAACATTCTCGTCATCACTGCCATAGTCAAGAACAAGAACCTTCACTCCCCCATGTATCTGTTCATCTGCAGCCTGGCCGTGGCCGACATGCTGGTCAGCGTCTCAAACGCGTCGGAGACCATCGTCATCGCGCTGATAAACGGGGGCAACGTGACGATCCCAGGCACAATCATCAGGAACATGGACAACGTGTTTGATTCTTTGATCTGCAGCTCTCTCCTAGCCTCCATCTGTAGCCTGCTGGCCATCGCCATCGACCGCTACATCACCATCTTTTACGCTCTCCGCTACCACAACATCGTGACTGTGCGGCGAGCGCTGCTGGTCATCACAGGCATCTGGACATGTTGCACGGTGTCAGGTGTGATGTTCATCATCTACTCGGAGAGCACCACCGTCCTCATCTGCCTCATCACCATGTTCTTCACCATGCTGGCTCTCATGGCTTCTCTCTATGTCCACATGTTCCTGCTGGCCCGGCTGCACATGAAGAGGATCGCGGCGCTCCCTGGGAACGCTCCCATCCGTCAGCGGGCTAACATGAAAGGGGCCATCACTCTCACCATCCTGCTGGGGGTGTTCGTGGTGTGCTGGGCTCCCTTCTTCCTCCACCTCATCCTCATGATCTCCTGCCCCAGGAACCCTTACTGCACCTGCTTCATGTCTCACTTCAACATGTACCTCATCCTGATCATGTGCAACTCCGTCATCGACCCGATCATCTACGCCTTCAGGAGCCAGGAGATGAGGAAGACCTTCAAGGAGATCTTCTGCTTCTGGCAGAACCTGCCAAACACATGTGTGTGTGAGCTCCCTGGGAAATACTGAAGCAGGAACTGAACTGATGAGGTCTTCTCACCACAGGACAGCTGGTCCTGTCCCAAGATCAACTGAACAAGACAGAGGATGATTGAGGTTGATTGATTTGGAAAGACTAATCTCAGCCTGTAAGATACTATATGATGAGGTAGGTTTAAACAGCCTGTAAGATACTATATGATGAGGTAGGTTTAAACAGCTTGTAAGATACTATATGATGAGGTAGGTTTAAACAGCCTGTAAGATGCTACATGATGAGGTAGGTTTGAACAGCTTGTAAGATACTACATGATGAGGTAGGTTTAAACAGCCTGTAAGATACTACATGATGAGGTAGGTTTAAACAGCTTGTAAGATACTACATGATGAGGTAGGTTTGAACAGCCTGTAAGATACTACATGATGAGGTAGGTTTGAACAGCCTGTAAGATACTACATGATGAGGTAGGTTTGAACAGCCTGTAAGATACTACATGATGAGGTAGGTTTAAACAGCCTGTAAGATACTACATGATGAGGTAGGTTTAAACAGCTTGTAAGATACTACATGATGAGGTAGGTTTAAACAGCTTGTAAGATACTACATGCTTTCTTCATGGCTTTTTAAAACACTGGCATATTATTTTGTAATAAGCGCAATTCCAAAACTAACCAGACTTTATTTATTTATGTTGCGAGATCATAAACTGTAACACTAAATCATGTATTGAAAATATATTTATTCTTGTAGGGCAGAAGATCACAGCTAACTGTACCCAAACTAGAGTAGTTTGTTTGAGGAAAAACAGCACTTAAATGGCACAATATCATGCAGTATGTTTCCTATATTTTACTTTAACTGAGAGTACAATTAGTACAAGATGAGTACAATTAGTACTGAGAGTACAATGAGTACAAGTACAATTGACCCAAGACTACCTCCATGATGAAAACAGCTGCTGTGTATTTTGAATCCACTCTTATAAGCATACATTAACATGTATGCTGCACAATTAAGCTCTATTACATAAATGTGTCTATGTTTAACAATGACAATTTCTTATTAGATGTATATAGTTGACACATTGCAAAATCAATGGAACAAAATATGTTTAATTTGTGTACTCTAACTAATACAAAAGCCTTGTCTAAAAAAAAAAATCAGTTTTGTCTTGTTTGTGAAAGATATCTGTTCAAAGCTCGTATAAAGCTTGTAATTTGTGTTAACATTTGCTATCGCAGGTGACTGGATTACCAAATACATAATTGATATTGTCATTATGCATAAAACTTGTGCTTCTGTTGATGTGTACCCTGCACTTGTATGTTTCCATCAACAGATTTGTATTCTTATTTGTTTCTTACTTGTTTATCTGGATGGAAATACTTGGATGTAATTTTAAAATAAGATAAGAAAATCCTTTATCATTATTAATATTATGCAATGTGTTGTGAGCTGCTGCTTGCTATATTTGCCTTAAATATGTTGCACTGTGATGTAAAATAAGACACAGGATTTTCTGTAACGTTACTATTTGAATAAAAAAAATATATGTATACACTGCCATATTACACCTCTGGTGATGTGTCATCATTGAATCAAGGTTTTAAACAACAGATTATCTGAAACACACCACTGTGTGATCGCCATCTGTCATATGTCATATGTTCATAACATCGGGTGTCAACTGTGTAAAGCTCATTTAGACTTTAACCTTTAGGTCAGTTCTGTCAAAAACAAACATTTCAGTGGAGGTGGAATCACTGGCTGAAAAACATGCACAAACCTTCATTCTGACAAAAATAAATAAATTACTGAGACACGATGACTGGAGAGATATCAAACACATCCTGTCTGGGAGAAAAACCAATGCTTGGTTAATGGCATATTGAGGTCTGCATCTTTTCATAGAGTGGAAAAAATAGACCTAAACAAATCACTTTATGAGCACAGTCATCTCACAATGTTCAGTCACTGAAAGTAACGAATACAAAGCTCGCTGGATAATGTTCAGAAATGTACTTTTGAGCAGCATTAATATACTGTGCAGTGTACTGTACTTTGCCATGACAGTTTATGTGAATAATCATGGCTAAACTTCACATTCTTCAAGCTGTTTAACTTCACCGTTCAACATTTCTGTAAAAAAAAAATGCAAACCAGAACCTACAAATATTTCAAGCTGTTGTTTATAAAGCCTTTTTCAAGACAAACCGTTTGTTAAAACTATTTTCTTGTCCGATGCTTTATTGTGACTAGAGGTGACAATGGCTTCTCCTAAATGCAGTGTTTGTTTATTATCGAAAAACATATGTCAACAGCAACACACACACACACACACACACACACACACACACACACACACACACACACATTTGAGATTCTGTTATTTTAAGGTGTTTTTCTTCCCTGGTTCCCTGATTACGCTTTCTGAATGTGTTTCTGAATCCATCTATGTTGATACAACGTTCCTCTCTGTGAAAACCTTCTTTTCATCTTGAAGAGGTTCTCTTCAAACACACCTCCTCAAACACATCACACACACTGTTGGTTATTTATGTGTAAATCACAATCAAAAGAGGAAATCTCTATACAACCATGAATATCCGAGATAAATGAAAGAATGAAGCATTAGCTTTACACAGCAACATTTGCCTAGTTGTTGTTTTTCTTTGGGGGGGGTAGTTGTTTCAGTTTTTATCTGCTTCCTGCGTATCTTCTGACCTCTTTTTCATGATTAGGACTGGAAATGACGGCAGCATTAGTCATGTTCCTATTGTAGAATCCAAAATAAACACTAAGCTCAATTTTCTTGTTTTTTTGATTATATAGACGGACTACTTCCTGTTTTCCATTATCTGAGAGGTTCCGTCCACCTTCATGGTTCCACAGTTCATGATGGGTTTGACACGAGTTAGGTCAGCTCATCCTCTCAGATCACAGGTCAGAGCAAACACAGTCTGTGCATCTGATGGTGGGAGGCTGACTTTTAGTGTGATGTGTTCCTCTCTCTCTGATAAAATGTAGTTTTTCCTTCAGGCTGTGTGTAATGTCAAAGGAGAGGATGGTCGAGTTCCTCCTGCCAGTACACAGGTGCTGGGTTTCACTGGAGACGGCCTGCAGTGCATTACGTTGGTAGGATTTCTTGCATGCTCCTGTTTCTAGGTTGGATTTGATTACAGACACCTCAGCCAGTATCCAATCACATTTGGATTCACCACAGAGACAGGGAGGGCCTCCTCATTTGAATCTTCTAAGGCATTCGGTATGCTAACTGTTATCTACCCACTTGTCTACAACCTGACCTTTTGGCATGGTAAAGAAAAAGGCAAACGTGCTGAGCTTTCATAATGACACGCTAAGAGACCTGAAAAGCAGCCTTTGATTCAAGTCCCACAAGGCTTTTTAACCGTTGAAAGTATTCCAGGTATAACATACACTGTGTGAAATTACTACATCAATGTTATACTTTGGTCTACATGAACATGAACCATAAGTGCTCAATTCAATTCTACATAGGTGCTATGCTGTGTCCTGATGTTGCAGGAACCCAGGTACAAAAAAGCAAAGAAAAACCTGCCGCACGAACATTGGATCAGTTTGCAGGTTAGTTAGTATTCATTCCAGACAGCGAAGCAGCAAAAACATGTGAAATACACATTGAGATGCGTGTGTGAACAGATGTCTGAAGCTAAAGCATCCCACAATGATGCAGCAGCTTTCTGGGCAGTCTGTTGGATCGAACGTGGAATTATCAAGCACAGTGCTGCTGGTCCTTATGACATGCTCAGAAACTACACAATCACACAGACTTCCATCCTAATCCAGCAAGTGGCTGTCTGTATTTGGTCCTCATTACACACATTCCAGCAGACGTCTGGAGGAGTTCTGAAGCCGCCCAGCGTAACAGGAGCACCGTGGTGAACAATGAAGAATCAAAAGAGCCCCCCAGGTATGTTATGTAATATCCGGTGGGGCACTATTAAATCTTCTGCTCCTACTAGCTAGTTTATGATTTCTTCACAGACACAGGGTTAACTATCTCTCGTTCGGAGGGCAGGTTGGTGGTTTTTTATTTATTTGCGAAAGAGAAGCCTCTGAATTAAGGCTGGATCCTCCGTCTACAGAAGACCCTTTAATATTGGATCCTTCAGTTCTGTCAGTCAAACCAACTCCATCCACCGGCTAATTTGATTCCTTTTGTCAACGCAAGTGGAGTTATGGTTAAGCTGGGGCAAGGTGCTTAGAGGTATTTGGGTCTTGACATAAAAGGGTTCCTAACAAAGAACAATTTGTTAAAGAAAGAGGCCTGGATCAATGGTAGACATTTGTAACTGAAGGTGTTTTCTGGAAATGTACTTCATTGACTGGCACAAAATGTACGACAGCCAGGTCACTCTTGATATCTTTATAATGTAAACGCTCGTCCTGTTAAGTGTTAAGTGATACCGACTTGTGATGATTGTCTGAGTTTCATATTTACTTTAGGAAGAGAGTTTGAGCAGTTTTGTTTGAAATGTTCCTAACCTTCTGCCCTTTTTTTCCAAAACCTGTTGGTGAATTTCATTAGATCACTCCAGATGACTCATGTCCACTTTTTAAAAGGCCTTGTCCATGTGGTCTGCAGTGAAGAGCCGCTGTCCTGAAGGTTTTAGATGTTTGCACCTGGTTTTAATGAACAGGTCATGATGAGGCTTCCACAGAACTTGATAATGACCTGTTCATTAGAATCAGGTGTGCTGGAGCAGAGAAGAATCTAGAACCTTCTTGACAGTGGCTCCCTGGGACCAGGGTTGCCTACCCCTGCCATAAACCTTCAAAGGTATGTTCTGAATGGACTTTATGCCGCAAAGAAAGCAGTGTTACCTTCTAAACTTTTTTTTGCATGTATTTACTAATATTACTGTAATATTTTTAATTCATTCATTTCCTGCATTCAGTTGTTATGAAACAGTGTTTACTGTCATGCATCACATAAGTCCTCACAATTACCTGACAATTCTAGATGTTTCCCTGCTCCAGCACACTTGATTCTAATGAACGGGTTGTTATCAAGCTTTGTGGAAGCCTCATAATGATCATTCCTATGAGTCAGGTGTGCTGGAGCAGGGAAACATCTAGAACTGTCAGGGCAGGGGCTCTGGAGGACCAGGATTGGACACCCCGGATCTACAATCAATTCCAAGTAAATGCAAGTACTAATCCAGCAGGAATTTCCTCCAAGCTCTACAGGTTGGTTGTACTGTGTGTCTAAACAGCTCTTCTGTGCCCTGGGGGAACAGCTAGTGAGGAAAATTAGGATTAATGAGTCGAACCTCAGGCTTTGTGAGTTCCTGCTGAGCATGAAGACAGAATCAAAGTAGAGGTCATGAGGCCAAACTGAAGACTGGCTGCAACTACACTGTTTATTCACCGAGCTGTTAAAGGCAGGGTTGGTTTGAGTCATACTTGCTGGAATAATGTGCACATGCTCATAACAGCATGTACATTCAAAGGTTCGATAGTAACAATTAGTAAATCTGATATAATAGGACCTATCATTACAATATATTTGACTTTACGAACCAAAGTTAACGTTTAGACGGTATTTTAACCAAACGACTTGTCTGCAGTCAAACTACAGCTCAGCAGCAGAGGATTCATGTGGTGTGGTGGAGTGACTTTAGAGGGAAGGACCGGGACATTTGGACCAGGACATTTGGGTTTCAATCCTTGCCAACTCTGGCCAACATTACTAGTTCTAGTAAGACATATACAATTAATTTGCACGCTAATGTCACTGTAGAACATGCCAGAATGATGCCTGTGTCTTTTGCTTTTGGCGTGGTGATTCAGAGGTCCTCTGGAGTGGGTGTGTGGAGTGGGTGGGTGGGTGTGTGTGTGTGTCACTGTTGTGTTTGATATTCTGAGAGACACTCTTACACTCTGGCAAGGAAAAGATGAATTCTGAATTTCCTTTCTAAAAACACCTTCAGTTGACTATTCTGTACCGAACAGAACAGAGCAACTAACGCATATCAGAACTTTCACTAAAAAAAAAAAATGCTCATTTCCCTCCCTCAAATTCAATTGAAGCCCATTAGCAGTCCAATTAAAAACATATCATATTTGTAATCTGACTTTTAAATGTTATAAAAATGAAAGATGCTTTTACAGTCTATATCTACAAATGGGATACAGTAAGACACATAAGATACAGTCTACATCTTGATCCTTCAATATAGAGATCAAACAGAAGTAGTCATATGTGGGGTTTAACCAGACTGTTCCATCATATCCATGTATAAGACTGTGAGTCTGGAACAGAGACCCTTTAAGCTGTGATTTAGACTGCATCCAGGGTGGAGGGGGCAGCTATATTACACCTCCTGGAAGATCAAGCTTTTCCAGAACATGAGCGAGTCACAGAATCTGCCACTAAAAGCGTAAGTGATCCTCATGACGTGAGCTGATAAGCTGTGGGTCCCAGAAACATGTGGAGTCAGTTAACCTAAACTGAATCGACTAGGATTGTTTTAAGTTCCTTAAAATTGTTTGAGATTGAATCCACCTCCACCCACAGTTCAAACATTACTTTAAAAGGAAATGAACTTGACTTCCGTCACTGACGGAAATAAAACCAGAATGTTGTGTTTAGTTTCTCTAATAATAGAGACTAATAAGGTATGTGGGAAAGTTAGAAATTTAGAGCCAAGTGATGACCCTCCAATACACTGACACAGATCTTAATCTTAAAGATCTGATATGATTTTGTTATGATTTTTTCTGCTTGTTATTATGGACAAGTGTTTTGTTGTTGTTGTTGTTGTTGTTGTTGTTGTTGTTGTTGTTGTTGTTGTTGTTATGCAACACATATGCTACTGGAGAACTGGGACTACAAAATCCTTCCACTGAGTTTTATTAGACTTTCATGAATATTCAGAACAGGTCTGAGAGTTGACTGATTTGAATATTAAATAACACATTCATGGGAGTCACCATTGCTGAGATTTAGCTTTGTGTTCAATCTACTACTAATCCTGACAGAACCCCCATATGTCAGTAGGTAAGAATATGGTGAAATGTCACAGTCTTTACAGTCTTTGGCCTGCTGTGAGGCTCATCAGTAACATGTGCTGTAGACCAGCTGACCTACTTCACAGTGGACAACATCCAGAGCAGGGGTGTCAAATTGGTGCCATCGAGAGCCAAGAGGGGGCAGGTTACCGTGTCAACCAAGCAACTACACCAGCTGATTTCACTAATGAGTTTCTCTACTTGGTGAAATCAGTGTAGTTGCTTGTTTGACACGAAAACCTGCACCAGTTTGATCCCACTGATCTAGAGCATATTCATTCATTGACAGTGACAAAGACAAATGCATTTAAGTATATACACACTTGCTAGCTTGCTTATAATATTTTAGTACTCATAACTGTTTGGTAAAAGTCATCTGGACTGAATTAATTCTAAGTTTATTTGGTCAGTTTATGCTCTTGTCAAAGATTCATTTTTAATTAGAGCTTGTCAAACATTCAAAGAGGTTTAATGTTTTTTTTTCTCTGCTTCTGATTAGATAAATAATTTATCCACACACATTACACTCTGTGAATAATTTTTGTTTCCAAATAATTGACTTTTGCAATCTTCTATACAGCAGCGTCACATTGTATCAACATTACATAAGCACGTCAAGTAAATATTCCTTCATGGGAAAGTTGAGAACATCCTGTGTTTTGTTTTATTATTATGTGAAAGTGTGCAATCATTTAGCCAGTGTCCTTCCATGATATGGATAGCTGTGAACATGTTTCATCCAAAACTTTAAATCAATATGAGAAATATATTTTAATATACAATTCTGGAAATGTCAAGTGACCTTGGAGGTGTACGTTTGACATTTCTCAGATGCAGTATTTTTGTGTCGTTTAAGAACAAATGTGGATAAAGATTGTAGACAATAATGTCCTTCCTATATCACTACATGGAATAAACACTTTACTGTTGTTAAAAGGATACAAACAGAAATGTGTTACATTTATGAAGGACCAATCTGAAGCGACAGCACTGTGTGAACTGTGTGTGTTGGTTCAAGATGAGCAGGTCTCACAGGTGTCATGATGTTGCTCCTCAGTATTTGAGAAGTTCCATCATCATAAAAACAGGGAAGAGAATTACCTAACTATTTCATGCAACTGTAAATTCATATTATAGTTAATTTATTCTACATTCATCACACCACAGATAAGAGGGTATAAGCCAACTGTATATCCTGTGAAATAGCATAACATCCAGGGATATAACAATGGACATTAGGCAATAGTCGGACACAACTTCTGTAACATAACTACATATTTGGCAATATTCTGGTACAACTGTATATAACCATGTATATTCTGCTAATAACCTGCAAATCCTGTATATCCTGTATATGCTGCAAATAACTGTAAATCCTGTACATCACAATTACTTGCATAATTGTAATTGAATTGTATAGATTATAAGGGTATAGTCTGTAACCTGCACTTTATCCTGGACATACTGTATATTCTGCTGTACATTCTGCACATTCTGTACAAAAACTGAAAATCATGTACATTCTAATATAATACTGTATATTATACAAGACCATTACTGTATAATTGTAAATGTATAGCTTCTGTACATAATCATTATGCTTCCTGGGAGGATTCACCTCACCCACCATTTTTTTTTTACTTATTGTTATTGACCCCACCCCCTACCCCTGTGTACACTTTCTAATCTTTTACCTCACACCCTTACCCTTGTGTGCTTTGCGAGACTGTGTGCCGTTGATACAAAGGAGTTTCCCTCGGGATCAATAAAGTAATCTGAATCTGAATCTGAATCTGAGAAAGTGAAAGTTTCCCAACATACCAAATTGTATTTTAATATATGACATAAACTTGATAAATTATGTTCATGCAGCAACACGGAGTTATGCTCTTATTTTCAGGGAAATGTTCCAAAGTGCCCATGAGCCTGTTAACACTGGGAAGCTCGGAAATGTTTATTCTGGACTGATGATGTGTCACCGGAGCTGATGCACTTTGCATTTCAATGAATGAAGCCGCTGGGATGTTTGATTTGCAGACGCAAAGCTTTTCCAAACGATTCATCATGTGACTCATGATACAGATCAGTGAGGAGCCGATCTGCAGTCGATATCCCCTACATCAAATATACAGAAGATAAGGATTTGTGTGCTTCTGCTTCATTTAAGTAATTGTACTGTGTGTTTTCAACGAGAGACTTTTGTTACATAATCAAATCGTTTTGTTCATTATCCTCATATGAACATTAAGAGGATTGTCTTGTTGGAAAGATGATGAATACATTCACATGAATGTTTTCTGGAAAATGTCTTCAGATAGAATGCCACTGACAAAGTTGATGAAAAGAAAGAAGAAGACAAAATGCTCTTGTGTGCGACAATCTAGGAAGGAATTACTGTATACAATCCAGTCCCTGTGTCCTGGGAGTCAACTGTCTATACAATTATGTGCAAAAATACCCAGATTTCTCACATGAATATACTGCATGTACAAGTGTATAAAAGTGAAATGTTGAGACAATTTTCTTTAGTGCTTTTTTAAATTATTTCTTAAACCATTTTTGCTTTACCTTTTAATACAAATCTTAAGTGCAAACTGTGCCTAAAGTGAGAAGTGAGTGCTGGTTTCAGCTCAGAAGGCTACATGAGCACCATTAAGATCTTCCTGGGAAGCTTTCCTGCTGAAACATGTCACTGGAATAATGGCTGCCACCAAACTAAATCTGAGCCAAAACCTCCTCACAGCCAACATCTCTACAAATCATTATTCCTTCTCTGTGTGAAATCAAATCTTCCCACTTCTGTTACCACTTTAGTTACAGGTACCGTCATACTACAATTAAAACTAAAAAGAGACATTTAGGTTCAGTCCAGGATTTGTTCAAGGGACTTCTGCAAAGAAATCATTTTAACAGCTTTTTAAATAGCAGCATTGTTCTTTCTTAACATTGTGTAAGACAGTTGGTGGGTGAATTAGTATATGATCACTCACAAGACCTCACAAGTCACTTTGAGAGAAAACACAATGGAAAATGTCCCTATTCAACGTCTCCAACAAAATGTTCTATATTATTAGCAAAGCACATAAACTTAAATCCAAGGATTAAATGTTTGAGAGTACAGTAGCTTCTTCTTAAATGTGGACGTTATTTGTAACCACATTCCAACACCTTCCCTTATTTGACATTGGGTATACTGATCAAAGCCTTTTGTGTGTTGCAAAAGTTGACACTCAGTTGATTATTGCTTGTTCTACGTAGCTCTTTCTGGGAATCCATTTCCCTCTCAGTCTGCTCTTCCATTCAAATAATTGACAATTTGTGAACCAAAGTCCACCCACCTCCCCACACCTCCCCCCACCTCCACCCACCTCCCCCCACCTCCCCCCACCTCCACCCACCTCCACCCACCTCCCCACACCTCCCCCCACCTCCACCCACCTCCACCCACCTCCCCCCACCTCCACCCACCTCCACCCACCTCCACCCACCTCCCCCCACCTCCCCACACCTCCCCCCACCTCCCCACACCTCCACCCACCTCCCCCCACCTCCCCCCATCATCCCCCTGAGCAGCGCTGATGCATTCTGGACATTCATTATGCTCTTCTCTGTTTGTTAGCTGGGATGTTAACCTCCTACTGTGTGTGGGGGCGCTGCCCAATCTCCTGCAATCGAACACCATCGTGCACAGCCACCTCCTGCCTACACACACACACACACACACGCAGACACACGCAGGCACACACACACACACAGAAACACACAGACACACACAGACACACACACAGCTAATGCTTGTAGCTACCCAGCAGCACATGTGGAATGATGCAGTGGCTGGGGTGAGCGTGGGACTTGGAAAGGTTAACAGTCTGCTCGAGTGAAAACCTTTTAAGCACCCATGGCCATCAAGCAATTTAACCATTATAATGTCAGAGCAGTTCTAAAAGCCAGTTGATCTCAGACCTTGTTCTAAGCAAGTCAAGTGGTTTTTAATTGAAAAGTTCCAAACTTGCAGAATTACACCATGTGAAAATACATATTTTAATTCCTAATTCATGTCAAAGGATCAGATTAATAATTAATTCAAAGTCAAGCTAAATTGGGGATTGATTGATTGTTTTGAAAGAAGATGAATGCGAAATAATCATCTTTTTTTCCAGATATTTAATGTAAACCATGCTGCCAAATTCATAAAACAAAGAATGGCTAATTATTTGACAAAGGTGAAACTGTAGATGGAAGAATCTTTCTGTAAGAATTAAGATGGCACGAATGAAACGAATGAACCACTTAAAGAATCGCTGTTGTAATATACCAATTCACTGAATTGATATCTCAGGACTACTGGACTTTGGCCTAGAGATATAATAAACATCGGTGACATATGTTCACAGTACAGTGACCGTCACCATGTACAGTGACTATATACAGTATATATACCAGTCTCTTACTCCATTTCCTTGTGCTTGTGTCCATCATCCACACTAGTCTGTATTGTTTTTCTTTCTGTGATCCTCATCTCTCCTTCTTGCTCAGCCCTCTAATTCTCTCCTTTTCCATCTGAAGGTGCTTCCACACCAGCTCTCAGCCCAGCGGGGGATCTCAGGCAGATGCAATGTCCTGTGCCAACCTGTGCACAAGGTCAGGGGTGTGGGCACCTGGGAGGTAAATCTTCCATGGGTGGATTGAAGCATGGATGGTTCCTTAGTGGCAGCCTGCCTGCTGCCCAGCACTCTGCCCTCCTCTTAGTGAACTCCACACGCTGCTGAACAGGAAGCTCTGGACTTGGCTCAGCTCAGTGGCCTTAATTTCACAGGAAGGGTTTTTGAAGTTGAGTCAGAAATGAGTCGAGCCTTGAAGTTTTGAAGGCAGATAGTAAACTCAAAGATTTTCCCTCTAATTTCCATTCAGTGTTTTTATCAAAGGTGTGTGGTCTCACCAGAGGATCAGTGCATCAAGAGTCACAAGAGCAAATAAAGGTATTTGGTATCTTATTTTATCTTAATCATGCTTTGTTGAAAATACATTTGGTTCTGAGCCAAGACCTTTTTGTAGATTTAGAATGTTAACGTTAATTGATTGTAATATAGGAATGGCAGTGTGCATTTTACTCATTGTTTATCAAGCTCTTGAACTTCCTTTCATTCACGTGTACTTTGGTGCTGGATTACCGGTGCATTCTATCATGACGTCATTTATTTAACTGATCAACGACACCGTTTTTTGTTTTGTTTTTGATTGAAATTCTGCATGCATTAACACAACCCTGCCACTTGCTGCCTCTCAGTATAATGCGGTGGGATCATTACTGAGCCCTTCATAACTAGAAATCTAATGGAAATCATGTGATTTCCCTCTAATTACTAATCCACAAAAGTTTTTAACATTTGCACCTGGATGTTTTTCATAATAGAGAGAGGTTGGTAACTTGACAGATGACATTGTGATTGAAAGCCTTTTACCAACCAGCCTCACTGTGAAGAACAGAACAGCCTGAATCTACAACCATGAAGAGAACACAAGTGTTTAAACCTCGCTTCCCAAAGCCTGGGTACAGTTCAGGTCTAACACTCCTTTACTATGAGAGGTTTCCAAGGACAGGGGGACCGATACTGAAGAGAAAGCTTAAGATGTATAGTAACGTATGCAGTGATGGGTATCATAGAGAAAAATATAAATAATAATCTTTCCCATCAAGTATTTCCTGTATACAGTATTAAACATCAGTCTTGTATATCTTGTGTCTACATTTTAGTGCGTACAGCGAACACCACATCAGATCCATCATGACCTTCCAGGCCAGTTCCTCACCTCCATCACACACTCACTCACTGGGTGCGCTAGGTTCTGAGGGCCCACAAAAATAGCCTAAAAATAATAACGTTCATAATAATGATAATGCCAATATGATTTCAGTATTTAAATATGAGGCCCTTTTTCTCAGGGTGGGGGGGGGGGGGGTGATGCTCACAGCACTGAAGAGGTTAAAGCATCCCAGTGTGGGTCCTGTCTTCCTCTCTCTCATATTCCAGAATGGATGAGAAAGATTTAGATGAGTTGTAATTTGTGTGATATATTTTAATTAGTTAATCAAAGTGAACATCGTCATCATGCTCTAGTAAAGCCGCTCTGGAGATTCATAAACAAACCTAATAAACTGGGGGGGGGGGGATTAATTAAGATAATAGTGGCGAGTCGCAGCATTCTCTCCCTCCCCTATCATTAGAGCTAGTAATACAATCATAACAGCACCAATTATACTTTGTACTGTATTGTACTGTGCTGTGCAGGGCATGTGTAAATCACTGACGTTATAAAAATGATTTTAGCATTGTTTGCTGTAGTTTCCAGAATGTTCTACTTTGTCCGTAACATTAAAATACAGAAACGATAGTGGGTGACCTCAGCTCTGTACCGTAGCGTCATGGTAATATGTTCTATTGGTGAACGTACTCTGTGCTTTATTTCATGAGTGCGCAAGGGTGTTCTTATTTAGTTGATGAAAATACAGCACTGCCTCTCGGTAGGACACAGCTTCCATCTGTATCGCACCATGACAAATTGTCCTCACTGTACTGGTTGATTTGGATCCTCAGAGTCATGTTAATACTGTAACTATGGAGCCTTAACAACACTGCAGGTGGGAAGCAGCTGGCGGACTGGATCTGTTGTTCAGTCAGTCAAACATCCACACCAAAACGAAATCCTTAAAAAAGGGATCATAAACATCTATGTTCCAAAAAAGATAAGGATTCTTCCTTTTCTTTAAAAAAAAACCTTTTCCTTTGTTGTGAAGTGTAAAGAAAGGATCAGGAATCTTCAATGACACAGCTTGTGTAAAAGATATCGCTTATGACAATGCACAAACATGCACGCACACACACACACACACACACACACCCACCCGCACGCACGCACGCACGCACACACACACACACACACACACACACACACACACACAGGAAGACTGATGCTGGGTTCCCAAGACCTGGTCTGGGTTTCACTGAGGGTAAACTAACTGCAGACACAGAACAGTTTGTCCATTTTTCTTTCCAGGCTACTTGATCCTTTTCTCATTTTCTTTTGACATGCAAAATGTCTCAACTAATAAACATCCATGAGCTCCAAACCTCGTGGTTTCAGCCTGGCTGTGTGTCGAGGTGTGTCTGCCTGTTAGTCTCTCTCCTTCAGCCAACATCCATTCCCCATCAGTTTCACCACAGAAGTGTGTTTTCAGAAAAGATGGGAAGACGGTCATGAAAGGCAGCGTATTTGGTCCAGATCAAAGACAACGTTGCGTTATCTATCTACTTTCAGCATCTCCTTTCTGACAGAAGCTTTCAAAGAGCCAGTATAGCTGGGATGGCTGTTCTAGTGCAACCACTCACATATTTTTCTAAACCATGACCATGTTCTACTTGTTTTCTTGAGACAAAGTACATGTATTTGGTCTTTATTATTATAATTGTATGACATAATTGTATACATTTTTATTCATAGTATTATAGCATTCCCCCTTGATACAGTATATTATTTTTTGATATATTACAGCAATGTGAGTGTTGAAGACCAAAGTTACTTTCATGATCCCTTTTCATATCATTGATTTAGTAATTTGTCAAAACATTGACATGTTCATCTTTCATTAAAGTCTGGAGGCTGTTGGGTTGAACAGGGATGACACTGTCATGGAAACTATGTTTGATGGCCATGTACACCTATAGGTGAGTACATCTATGACAATACTCCACTCTTCTCACAGTGAATCAATCCTTTTCATGAGCAATGCTGCACAGTCTACAGTACATATCGTGCTCTACAGAGAAACTACAGAGAAACAGCCCCAGCAATACTGAATAGGGAGTCAGGTGGATGAGTGGTTAAGGCATTGGACTAGTGATCAGAAGGTTGCCAGTTAGATTCCCTGACTTTGGCTATATGATGTTGTGACCTTGGTCAAGGCATGTCACCCTACTTGCCTCAGGGGGGAATGTCCCTGCACTTACTGTAAGTTGCTGTGGATAGGAGCATCTGCTAAATGGCTGAATGCAATTGTAAATAACCTTAGGTGTATAGCAGCACTTTGGAACACCTAGATAAAGAAGCGTGTGTTTAGGCTCATTAAACAAATGTAGAGCCAGAGCCTGCTAATGTCTAGATAGACAGACCATGGACAGAACGCTGTGCATGTCCAAACAGAGCCACAGGCTGAGGGAAGAAAAATAATACCAGTGGGCCCTGCAGTACATGAGGCTCACACACCAACCAGAGACTTCCTCCCATCTCCACCAACCTCTTATTCCCAGAGATCACAGACATGTTGTGAATGCACCCATTTCATCCTGCACATGTAATGCTTCCATTAGTGATGCATTGCACAAACCTTTGTGTGAGATGAATGGATGACAAGTTCAACAGTGTTTGCACGGAATACTATAAAAAATGTATTTGAGACATGAGATAGATCACAATAACTTGGCATGCTTTTATGTGTTTGCATTTAAACTGACACGTTAAAGGACACAACTCGGTATATAAAAAAAGAGTCTATTGGACAATAAATTCATGAACAGAACTCATTCTTAAAGATTTGGAAACTGTCAAGGTTTAAGAACTTCTAACTTCTAGGTTTACAGAATGCTAAGTATTTATTTGGTGTTCTGCTCAAGGATTCGCCCAGTATTAGCTAGTTATCCTTGCCTAACAGGCATAGTCAGCAGACATACAATACTTTGCTTGAATTGGCTTCAGTAAGCGTGTGGGCAAACCCCCAAGGTCTAATGCATTGATTGCCCCAGCACACACCATGCCTGTGTGCTGCTCTGCTCCAATACTGAGGTGGCCAAAAGGTTTGCATATTGGCAGGAAGCCACACATTTCTACAAATCAGCATATCTGCCCTAGAGCTGAGACAAATCATTATGTTGCACATACCAGAGGCCTTCCATTATATATACAGGTCAGGTTAGGGAGGACGTAAAGCATATAGCTAAATACATGACATATTTCAATCAATAATTGGTGAAATACAGGTGTCAGCCTCCAGTCCTGGAGGGCCGCTGTCCTGACAGTTTTAGATCCTTCCATGCTCCAGCACACCTCCACAGAGCTTGCTAAGGACCCTTCATTAGAATCAGGTGTGCTGGAGCAGGGAAACATCTTAAACCTTCAGGACAGCAGCTCATGAAGACTGGGGTTTGACACCCCTCTAAAGGTAGACTGGGTAACTCTGTGTTATTTGCACATTTCTGTTTGTACATTTTGCACCACTTGCATAAGTGAGTTATTGCACTATCCGTCCATTTTGCACATCTGCACATCTGTTACTGCACCACCTGTACATTTTGTTCATTTTGCACATCTGCTCATTGCATCATTTGCACTAACTGTACATACATGCAACCCGGTAATTTCTGTTTTATACTGTAGTATACTGTGCTATACAGCTGCACATTGGTCTAAAATCACTTGAATCTGTACATACCCTGTATATTCTGAGTATACCCATATTTATTATATTATGTTGGATTAACTCTTTTGCACTTCTGGTTGGATGCTAACTGATGCTAACTTCGTTACCCTGTACTTGTACCTGTGTAATGACAATAAATAAATGATAATAAACCATTCTATGTTCTGGTTTATCTGCTTCTGCTGCTCTCTAGTGGGTGAAACGTAAAGGTACAGAAAGGGACCATTTCCAGTTGTATTCTATTTTTCATCATCAGCTGCCTGTATGTATTTTTTTCACTCAGATCTGAATGCCATTCAGAAGGATCTTAGTCAGTCACACAAGATTTTGTTCAACAGATCTTATATCAGGTGTAATAGTGAAGTTAACTGTTACACGGTTCTGACTGTAGTTAGTAAACTGTATTCGTGTACAACAAACCAAACCGACCCTGTGTTTACCTCTACTAACCCTTCTACTACATCAAACTGGCCAGAGTTCATTTTAACTTCATAATAAGAAAATGTATTAATAACAAACACGGATGGCCTTTGCAGCTGCGGTGGCGTGGAACTGACTTTTGAAGGAGGGGGACAGTTTAAAACGCTGCACCAGCGCTGCCAGCGCACTGCGATCCCATTGGCCAACACCGAACAACTCTGTGATCCTATTGGGTAATAAATGTCCATCACTTTTAGTGCACCGACGAAGAACACGAAGCGGCATGTTTTCAGCAGTAATAAGGACAGTTTAAAACCTGCAGTAGCTCAAGAGTTTGGATCATTAAGGAGTTTAAACTATTATGAGCTTCATAAAATACTAATACTAGACTCGGAACTTGCCACAGTTAAACATACTTTAAGGTAAGAACATTTCTCTGCTTATTTAACCAGCTTGCGATGCTTCTGTTTGATTCATGTTCTGATCCTGCATGATGAACAGCTGCTGCATTAGAGCATCACTAACAGAGTCATGAGCAAACAGATAAATACTGCTTCAGTTTCAAACTATTCCTTTTATAAGACAGCAGTCTGAGTTGGCTGGAAATGCAAAAAGAATGTCACTTATTTGCATGTTAAAATGTGTATTCTGGACCGTGTTTCTTGTCTTGTTAGAGGATGTCCTTCCATCAGGGTAGAGGGTGTCCCAGAGGGAGGAACCCCCCTGGTCAACATGGGTCACCCCAAAACTACCGAACTACCAACCTCAGGCCTCCTCCCCCCCAGCCTCCCCTGCCCCCGTACCACTACGAGCCTCAGACCCCCCCTGGCTCCAGTTACCAAGGTAACAGTGGCTTCATGTCCAGCCATGCTGATTACATGACCTACCCCCCCCAGGCTCCCCCCCAGGCCCCCAGCCCTCTCAGCCAGGGCCCCATGCACCCTCCTTTCCCCAGTGCCCCTCACCGCCACGGCTTCCCTGAACCACCCCCTAACTTTCCCCCTCCGCCCCTCCCTATATCCTCTGCTGGGTCCACTTCAGGTTCCCAGGGACCAGCCCAGAATGCATACCATCCATACATGGTACCCCCTCCGCCCCTGCCTCACCCACCCATGCCCCCATCCATGCCCCCCCAGCCCATGAGCTACCACCCTCCCTACTCCATGAACTACCCCCACCCTCCCTTCCCACCTCCCAGCTTCAATCCAGGGTACACCCAGGGGTCCAGCTCCTTCAAGCCCGCCCATGGCTTCAGGCACAGTGGACAGTACAAGGCAGAGAAGCCCCTGGAGGACCGGAGGTCCCCGGAGAGAGGCCCACGCCGTCATGACGATTACAGGCAGAAGAGCTATGGTTACAGCGACCGTCACAAGGCGGAGTTTCCTGCTGAGAGGAAGGAGGGCGTGCGAAGCCCTGGGCGGCGTGGGAGAGGGGAGGGACGGTACCGCTCAGAGTATGAACACGGACGGACCCCTCCTCGACATCGCAGCAGAGAGCGCAGCAGGTACAGTGCTTTCATTTACAGATATACTATAGCAACATGTGTTTTGTGTTTTTTTTCCTGGGGTGTCTGTCCAAATGTTACTGTAAAAAAGGTGAAATAAAGATCTATTTGAAAAAGTTACTCTTTTAAATGTTAGTTCAATTTGAAACCCACCCCCCCCCACCAAAAATATATGTGTGTGTGTTGTCACAGGGAGAGGCATCGCTACAGAGAGAGTCGCAGATCTCAGTCCCCTGACAGACACAGGAAGAGACCCAGAAGGTGAGGAACTCTCAGCCCCACCCTGAACACACCTCAGCCTCTCAGCCCCACCCTGAACACACCTCAGCCTCTCAGCCCCACCCTGAACACACCTCAGCCTCTCAGCCCCACCCTGAACACACCTCAGCCTCTCAGCCCCACCCTGAACACACCTCAGCCTCTCAGCCCCACCCTGAACACACCTCAGCCTCTCAGCCCCACCCTGAACACACCTCAGCCAACCTTGGCATGTTTGTGTTCAGCTCATATGACAGGATAACACATGTTTCAACCAAGACCCATGAATAGGAGAACCGCAAGGAAACGATATCAGACTATGTAGATAAAGATGACACTTTATGAATCCCCAGCTTGTGAAATAAGGGAATTGGATGGAGCTATAGGCAATCAGATTTTCCTTTTGTACTTTCCTTGCACCTTGGTTCTCTGCTCTCAAGCTGAGGTGTTGGAATGCAGAGAGATTCTTTACCGATCATTTGAAGTGTAAACATGTCTCTGTTCTAAATTGGATTCACTCAATCGAATATTTTCTCCCTCCCCCCGACCCCCTTTCTCTCTCACACACACACACACACGCACACACACACTCTCTCTCCCCCTCTTCCACACACACACACACACACACACACACACACACACACACACACACACACACACACACACACACACACACACACACACACACACTCTCTGCCTCCTCCAGTCGATCTGGGAGCCGGGAGCGGAAGCGTGGCCGCTGGGAGGAGGAGCGGGAGAGGAGGCCGGATGATGACAAGGAGAGGAGGTGGGAGGGTCCAGGGCCAAGCAGGGAACGCAGTTACACTTCCCTGAGGAGCCGAGAGTCCGAGGAGCCAAGCACCGCCCCCTCTACCGCCTCAGAGAGGGAGAGAGACCGGGAGAGAGACAAGGAGAGAGACAAGGAGAGAGACAAGGAGCGGGAAAAGGAGCGAGACAAGGAGCGAGACAAGGAGCGAGACAAAGGAGAAGAGGTCAGGGTTGAGGAGGAGCTGCTGTTGAAGCCTGCCTGGGTCCGTTGTACACACGCTGAGAACTACTACTCCAATGACCCCATGGACCAAGTGGTACAGTACTAAGCACTACTCACCTACTAGAACATCCTTGGATGCTACTCTCAGTAGCACACAGTGTGTTTCCTAAAACCAAAATGGCCTCCAGTGTTTTGTTATTGAGTTTTGTTTCTAGCTTCATGTCTCAGTCCCAGCTTCTTTGTCCCAGTGTGTCTGTGCTCACGCTCCCCTCCCTCCTCCCTCCTCCCTCCCCTCCCTCCCCTCCCTCCCCCCTCCCCTCCCTCCCTGGTTAGGGTGACTCCACTGTGGTCGGCACCAGCAAGCTGAGAGATCTTTATGAGAGGTTTGAGGAGGAGCTGGGCAGGAGGCAGGCCCGTGCCCAGGCTGCCCGCCCACAGTGGGACCCCCCCAAGACCAAGCTGGATGAGGAGCCTGGTACTGTATTGATATCAGATAGTAATGCCAAAGGTATTTGACCCTTAACCCTGTTCAGTCAGTAGTTTTAATTTTTGGATGACTATATGTTGTGCTGTGGGTACAAAAGAAGAATATGAAAATACAGATTATGTAAAAAAAAAAAAAAAAAAGTAAGGAGAATTGAGATTGAGAAGTATTGTCGATGTATCGAGACATTTTGATAAGGATCTTTCTTGTCACTGTTATATCACAGTACAGTTGATTTTAGTTCACAGAGTTGCTTGGAAAATGTATTGATATAGTAACTCGATGAGAGCAGACAGTGATGTGATGGGTCAGAGGCTGCTGTCTGACTGGGGGGGCTCCTGGCTGTGCCTGTCTGCCTCCAGGCGTCAGCTCCAGTGAGTCAGACGGAGAGTCAGATGGGGGGGGCAGCACCTGCTCCAGCAGCTCGGACTCTGAGGTGTTCGACGTGATCGCTGAGATCAAGAGGAAGAAGGCCCACCCTGACCGCCTGCACGATGAGCTGTGGTATAACGACCCTGGACAGGTCAGCAGGGTCTCTCTCTCTCTCTCTGTGTACACCTCTTCCTCTCTCTCTCTGTACACCTCTCTCTCTCTCTCTCTCTCGCTCTCTCTCTCTCTGTGTACACCTCTCTCTCTCTCTCTCTCTCTCTCTCTGTACACCTCTCTCTCCCTCGCTCTCTCTCTCTCTCTCTCTTTTTCTCTCTCTCTCTCTGTACACCTCTTCCTCTCTCTCTCTCTCTCTCTCTCTCTCTCTCTCTCTCTCTCTCTCTCTCCCTCTCTCTCTCTCTCCCCTCCTCTCCCATATTCTCATCCTTCACCTTGGCAGGGGAACCATCTTCTTTTTTTTGTCACTGTCTAGAGGAAATTGGAAGTGTGTAATGTGCACGCTCAATTATTCTCTCCACATGTGGTGTGCTCACCTAGTAGTTGATGCGTGTGTGTGTGTACGCGTGTGTGTGTGTACAGATGAACGACGGGCCACTGTGTAAGTGCAGCGCCAAAGCCAGGCGTACAGGGATCCGCCACAGCATCTATCCAGGAGAAGAGGTGCTGACCCCCACACACACACAGACACACACAGACACACACAGACACACACAGACACACACACAGACGCACACACAGACGCACACACAGACACACACAGACACACACAGACACACACACTCTCCTTCCTCCTTGGTCAACAGTACAAGAAAGTCTTGTCTCTGTTTCTTCCTCTCCTTTCTTCCTCTCCTTTCTTCCTCTCCTTTCTTCCTGTCCTCTTTGTCTTCCTCCTCTCTAGTCAGTGAAGAACTGTCGAGGGATGAACAACAACTCAGGAAGGCTGTTCCACTACAGGATCACTGTGTCTCCTCCCACTAACTTCCTGGTGAGGATCTTGCTCTCATGTGCATCTTTATGTTTCTCTGTGGCTCTCTTTAATCATTGTAGCGGTGATATAACTGTGTGTGCGTGCGCGTGTGTGTGCGTGTTTTCCCCACAGACGGACAGGCCCACTGTGATCGAGTATGATGACCATGAGTATCTTTTTGAAGGCTTCTCCCTGTTTTCGCACACTCCACTCACCAACGTAAGCCCCGCCCCCTCCATGCTGCCCCGCCCCCCTCTGTGCTTCACCACCTGCGTGGTTCTTCTCTGTCCCCGACATCCACACACACACTGACCTGCACCAGCACACACACACACACACGCACACACTGACCTGCACCAGCACACGCACACACACGCACACACACACACTGACCTGCACGCACACACACACACACTGACCTGCACCAGCACGCACACGCACACACACACACACACACACACACTGAACAGCACGCACACACACACACACTGACCTGCACCAGCGCACACACACTCGCACATGTCAAGGCAAGTGAAGAAAGATGTCCTACTAAATGAATAATCCCTCCCTCCCAGTGTTTGTGTGAACCTATGGACACACACACACACACACACACACACACACAGACTTCAGATGAAGCTTCTAAGTGGACCGTCTCCTTAGACTCTCTCATTTCTGCCCTTCCTTGTTTCTCCTCTGCTTGACTTCTGAGGGTCTGTCTGTGGGTGTGGGGGTTACAAGGTCTGACTGTGTATGTAGTACAGATCACACACACACACAACACACACACACAACACACTAAGGAATAGCATAGAGGAATAGAGTGATGGGAAATCGATGAGGGCCAAAGCTTGACTAAGCGAGCTAAAGAGAGATGAGGCCTCATTCTTAATGTGAAGGAACCAAAATACATTTCTATCTTTCCCTGCGTTTGCAGGGATCTGTGCACACAAGCTCATCCTGCACTCCCACCCCGCTGGGTTTCAGAATCATTAACAGCTGCACCTATTTCATCAGCATCTGCTTTGATTTGAAAAGAATCCAGACAGGATTAGTCCAGATTATGGCAGGATAATTTAAATGACCTCTGTCTGAAAGGCGCAGTATTCGGCTGGTGTGGGCTCCAGGGATTAGGATACCCCTGAGCAAGGCCATATTAGCCCCCTCTGGTTATCCCGACAGGCAGGGCCAACTCTCTCACTGGCCCTCAGGTTAATCTCCTCAAATGGACTCCGGCTCTCCGACAACAAAGACCATGTAACTAGGAGATTAAACACTGAAGAGCTGTCTTATCTATTTATAGCGATTTAAAAGTCACTTAATGTTCAAAAGCCCAGAGTGTGTGTGTGTGTGTTCATTACCGTTAGTGGTGTGTGTGTGTGTGTGTGTGTTTGTCTTGGAGATGAGGCTCTCAATGAGTTTCAAAGACACAGACCCACTGCCTCATGCCAGCTTGCCTCCCCTCCTCCTTCTCTCCTCCTCTTCCTCTCCTCCTCTCCTCCTCTCCTCCATCCTCATAGATTCCATTATGCCGTGTGATCCGTTTCAACATAGATTACACCATCCACTTCATAGAGGATATGGCACCAGAGGTCAGTAAAGCCTTCTTTATCTCTCCGCTCTCTTTCTCTCTCTTTCTTTTCGTCTCTTTCAATTTAGCCTCTTCAGTCTTTTGTCTTTTCTCGGCCTCTGAAATATAAGAAGCAGATCGGTCTTTCGAGTTTGTTTTATTCTGAATTGAAATTCCTGGAAATCCCACTGCTGAATGTCCAGCTGATAAGAGCTGCTCTCTTCAAGTTGGAGAACCGGATTTGGCTTAAAGCATCGAGTCTTTGTTTTTGGGGATAGTTTATTGTGTCTGAATGGGGTGTGTGAGAGGGATTTGTTGGTTGGTACTGTGTGTGTGTGTGTGTGTGTAGCAGTATTGACCCTGTGTTATTCATGACAGAACTACTGTGTTAGAGGCCTGGAGCTCTTTGCCAACTACCTGTTTCAAGACATCCTGGAGTTGTATGACTGGAACCTGACAGGTGAACACACTCTCACACACACACACACACACACACACACACACACACACACACACACACACACACACACACACACACACACACACACACACACACACACTCATACTAACACACACTCATACTAACACACACTCATACTAACACACACTCAGATAAGTGATTTTTTTCCCCCACTGCCTTGCGCCTAGCGTAGCACATTTTTGCGGCATTAAGGACATAAAGAATAGAACTGTTTTTCTTTGTGACATTCTTGTGTGTTATCTTCTTAGATCCGACCTTTGATAACGAGTCTACAGGATGTCAGAAGTTCCACTTCCTGCCACGCTTCGTCCGCTTCCTCCCAGGTGAGAGAGCGTCATGTCCGCTGTCCACTCTGCATTACCCTCATTACTGCTACATTATCCACATTACTGGTACATTATCTACTGTTTACATTACCCTCATTACTGCTACATTATCCACAGTACTGTTACTTTTCATTACATTTACATTTATTCATTTAGCAGACGCTTTTATCCAAAGTGACTTATTACTTCATTACCCTCTCTCCAGCTACAGCATCCACATTACTCTTACATTTCCTTCTGTTACGGTTTGCATGATCCTATTTACAGCTAAGCGTACCCTCTTGTGGTGACTTGCAGTACTGCATGTGATTCATGCGGCCAAATTCTTCAGCAGAGCAGTGAACCTAACCTTGTGCTTTCTTTTCACTCTTAATATTTATTTTGAGTGTTTTCACATGTGTGGTGTTGGGATTGATGTTCAAATGCTTTTTTATTCTTGGATGTATTTCAAGGTCTTAACTGGTGGGGGGGGTTGATTTACTGTAGCATCACTTGATGGTGCTGGTGCACTGTGCTTATCAAAGCTTCCCATCTCTACAGCTGTGTGTGTGTGTGTGTGTGTGTGTGTGTGTGTGTGTGTGTGTGTGTGTGTGTGTGTGTGTGTGTGTGTGTGTGTGTGTGTGTGTGTGTGTGTGTGTGTGTGTGTGTGTGTGTGTGTGTGTGTGTGTGTGTGTGTGTGTGTGTGTGTGTGCCCTCTCTACTTGAAACAGAATACAGAACTGAATGGTATACTGAAGCAGTATTCTTGTTTCCAGATGACTCCACTCTGCATTAGTGTGGATTTAGCTGCTGTTTCCTCTCTGCATGTCAGATTCTGTGCTTCCTGTTCATGTCCCCTCAGTTCCTGTTCTCCACATGTCAGGGAGTTAGAGAGGCTGATAGATCTTTCAGTGGGTTTGTGTGTTTGTCCCTGTGAACACTCTTAAATGGAGGTCGATCCATTCATGAGTGTCTATTAACCTGAGTCTGTTTGACCTTGTGTGTCCTTGTTTGCCTGTGTCTGCATGAGTGTCTGTGTCTGTGTGTGTGTGTGTCTCTGTGTGTGTGTGTGTCTCTGTGTGTGTGTCTCTGTGTGTGTGTCTCTGTGTGTGTCTCTGTGTGTGTGTGTGTGTGTGTGTGTGTCAGATGGAGGTAAGGAGGTGCTGTCCATGCACCAGGTGCTGCTGTACCTCCTGCGCAGCAGCAAGGCCCTGGTACCTGAGGAGGAGATCGCCAACATGCTACAGTGGGAGGAGTTAGAATGGCAGAAGTACGCTGAGGAGTGCAAGGGCATGATAGTTACCAGCCCTGGCATGGTGAGCTACTGTTCTATACTGCATAGATCTATACTGCAGCCCTGGCATGGTGAGCTACTGTTCTATACTGCATAGATCTATACTGCAGCCCTGGCATGGTGAGCTACTGTTCTATACTGCATAGATCTATACTGCAGCCCTTGTATGGGGAGCTACTGTTCTATACTGCATAGATCTATACTGCAGCCCTGGCATGGTGAGCTACTGTTCTATACTGCATAGATCTATACTGCAGCCCTGGCATGGTGAGCTACTGTTCTATACTGCATAGATCTATACTGCAGCCCTTGTATGGGGAGCTACTGTTCTATACTGCATAGATCTATACTGCAGCCCTTGTATGGGGAGCTACTGTTCTATACTGCATAGATCTATACTGCAGCCCTTGTATGGGGAGCTACTGTTCTATACTGCATAGATCTATACTGCAGCCCTTGTATGGGGAGCAGTAATTCACAGGTCCATCTACAGATGATCAAGGGATCATGAACAGGGAATTGAGTGGATTGAACTGGATTCATCTAAGAGTCAAGGACTCGCTTTCCCAGGATCCCAGTGTTTTTCTGTTGTCATGGTAGTCGACCCTTTTCATGGCAAAGGCCAAACAGGAAATGTCAGCAGTGACTCTCAGCTTGGACTGGCCTTCCTAAACCTTCTAGGCTCTGTGCTCAGTCAGGCCACCACAGCTCACGGCAAGGTTACCCTGACATACCCAGAGCATGTCAGAAACTGTAGTTTAAAATTGAAGTTGGCTCGACATTTTACCGTCTCCAAGGTGGGGATAATGTCAAGGTGAATCTGAGCTTCAGTGGTATCTGCTGAGGATATCCAACCATATGTCTCAGGTTCACACATTCACAACACCGCTAAACAGTTTGACAACACCACGATCCCGAGGTGACAGGATGAGCCTCTTCTCTTCCAGCATGTCTGGGCATGTTTCTTGGACAGAGATGTAGGTTTGGACAGCATCAAAACCAGGACAACTCCCCTAACTGTCTCCTGTACAGAAGTCTGTTGGAGTTTCATATTGAAGTTGCTATATGATACTATAATGACATTAATATGAATATACTTTTTGTAACATCATTGTTGTTTAGTTTGTGTTGTTGTGTTTTGCTTTTCCAGAAGCCCAGCTCAGTACGGATAGACCAGCTGGACAGGGAGCAGTTCAACCATGATGTCATCACCTTTCCCATCATCGTCCACTTTGGGATCCGACCAGCCCAGCTGAGCTACGCAGGAGACCCTCAGTAAGACAGACAGACAGACAGACTGTGTAGACCCTCAGTAAGACAGACAGACAGACTGTGTAGACCCTTAGTTAGACAGACAGACAGACAGACAGACAGACAGACACAAACACTCTCACTGTCACATGTTCTGTTGCTCTTTGACACTTCCTGTCTGTCTTGCACATTGATGAGCGCATGCAGACGCCCTCGTGCAGACGCCCTCGTGCAGACGCCCTCGTGCAGACGCCCTCGTGCAGACGCCCTCGTGCAGACGCCCTCATGCAGACGCCCTCATGCAGACGCCCTCATGCAGACGCCCTCATGCAGACGCCCTCATGCAGACTCCCTCATGCAGACGCCCTCATGCGGACGCCCTCCTCCCCTCTCAGCTCTCCTCATTCTCAGCATCTGTCACAGGAGAAGCTAATCTGAGCCTGTGATGAGGAGAGATGGCAAGAGAAGAGAGAGAAATACAAACAGAGAACAAGATAGCAAGAGAGGGGGAGAGAGAGAGGGAGAGAGAGAGGGGGAGGGAGAGGGGGAGAGAGAAAGGGAGAGAGAGAGAGGGGGAGAGAGAGGGGGAGAGAGAAAGGGGGAGACAGAGGGAGAGACAGAGAGAGAGACAGAGAGAGAGACAGAGAGAGAGTGGCATATGTCGTCGAGAGGATGAGTGTGGCGTGACATTTTCACATGCACCGTCACGGGTCTTGGGTTCCACAGGGTTCTTTCACCATGGGAGAGAGGTGTGTGTGTGTGTGTGTGTGATGCACGATGCATGCATGTGTCTTCAGCATAATAATGCCACACACACACACACACCAGGGTGAGGAGAGGGAATACTGTACTGTGCTGGTGCATAATTACCAGTGGCAGTATATTAAACCCCCCCTTCCACCTCCTCCCCCCCCACCTTCCCCAAGCCCTGTCTCAGAGGTGCTCACAGACAGACTGACAGCCAATCACAAGTGAGTTTGGAGCATGAGCCCCAGTCAGAGGGCAGTGTTTACCAGCGTCTCCATAGAAACAACAACATCTTCCAATTAGACTATCAGGAAGATTATGATGAGAAGGAGGAAGAGGCGGTGATTGAAAAGAGGAAGATTTCCCTTATGGGACATCCTCACAATTGTTAGTGACATATTATTAGGTAGTCTTATTTTGTTTACGGGCTCACGCACACACACACACACACACACACACACACACACACACACACACACACACAGACACATAACAACCAATGCTCTCCTGTTGTTGTGCTGCCCACCCCCCTCCCTCACCACACACCAGCGCTCTGCTGTGCTGAACCTCTGCACCCTAGATGGGGACAAATGAATGGATGGACAGGGACATCATTAAGGCTGTGTATGCACCAGAGCACCGGAACATTCCACTGATAGTAATTATGCTGGCAGGGCAGCATCTCTACACAGAGAGACACAGAGAGAGACACAGAGAGAGAGACAGAGAGAGAGAGACACAGAGAGAGAGATACAGAGAGAGAGACAGAGAGAGACACAGAGAGAGAGACATGGAGAGAGAGATACAGAGAGAGAGAAACACAAAGAGAGAGAAACACAAAGAGAGAGACACATAGAGAGATACCGAGAGAGAGAGAGAGAGAGAGAGAGAGAGAAAGAGAGAGAGAGAGACAGAGAGAGAGGCAGAGAGAGAGACACAGAGAGAGAGAGAGACAGAGAGAGAGACACAGAGAGAGAGAGAGAGACAGAGAGAGAGACAGAGAGAGAGACAGAGAGAGAGACAGAGAGAGAGACAGAGAGAGAGACAGAGAGAGAGACAGAGAGACCTGTGGAAAGGTAATTTGGTGGATTGTTGTGTCGGTGCCATTGATGCACAGTAACATCTGCTCTTAGAAGGGAAACAAGAGGGTTCATCTAGTGACCCTGAGCAGCAGCAACTCTCATCTTTTAATCAGCCTGTTTGAGTCGTGTCAGGGGAGCGTGACAGGGAGGGGGGGGGAGCAGGGGGGAGGAGGGGGGAGCAGGGGGGAGGAGGGGGCCCCTTCTATCCTGCCAATAAAGATAATGGGATAAGCACCTTGGGCTATAGTTAAATGTTGTTGTTTAATAGGCCAGCCAGCTGATGAAATATTGATGTGCTGTTGCAGAAAAATTCCCCTCGTAGTAACTAAATAACATTTGGCTCTCCAGGTACCAGAAACTGTGGAAGAGTTACGTCAAACTGCGCCACCTGCTGGCTAACAGCCCCAAGGTGAAGCACATCGACAAGCAGAAGCTGACGCAGAGAGAGGTGGGCAACAGATGAAGCTTCCATGGACTTGCATGTTTTTTTTCTTTCTGTGTTAGCGTGTGTTAGTGTGTGTGTGTGTGTGTTAGCCTGTGTGTGTTAGTGTGTGTTAGCGTGTGTGTGTTGGCCTGTGTGTGTTAGTGTGTGTTAGCGTTTGTGTGTTAGTGTCTGTGTTAGTGTGTGTTAGCCTGTGTGTGTTAGTGTGTGTGTGTTAGTGTGTGTGTTAGCCTGTGTGTGTTAGTGTGTGTGTGTGTGTGTTAGTGTGTGGGTTAGTGTGTGTTATCGTGTGTGTGTTAGCCTGTGTGTGTTAGTGTGTGGGTTAGTGTGTGTTATCGTGTGTGTGTTAGCCTGTGTGTGTTAGTGTGTGTGTGTGTTAGTGTGTGGGTTAGTGTGTGTTATCGTGTGTGTGTTAGCCTGTGTGTGTTAGTGTGTGGGTTAGTGTGTGTTATCGTGTGTGTGGTTATCGTGTGTGTGTTAGCCTGTGTGTGTTAGCACTAACTCGATGTGACGTGAGACGCAGGCCATCCGCCGTTTAGCGCCGAGCGCGAGGTCGACGGGGTGTGACGGCTGTTTGCCCCCCCCTTGTCGCGCCCACTCAGACTGTGCGTTGGCAGGATGCCACTCGTGCCTGCCTGTACCCCCCCCCCCCACACACACACACACACACACCCACTCTGTCCTGCATTCACAGTGTGTTTGCTGGTCAGGATGCCTCAGATAACAGACACACAGTCAGTAGATAAAGGGAGGAGCAGACATGGAAAACTGACAAGGGCCAGACTGTGAGGTCCAGGCTGTGAGGGCCAAACTGTGAGGTCCAGGCTGTGAGGGCCAGACTGAGGTCCAGGCTGTGAGGGCCAAACTGTGAGGTCCAGACTGTGAGGGCCAGACTGTGAGGGCCAGACTGTGAGGGCCAGACTGTGAGGGCCGGGCTGTGAGGGCAGACTGTGAGGTCCAGGCTGTGAGGGCCAAACTGTGAGGTCCAGGCTGTGAGGGCCAAACTGTGAGGGCCAGACTGTGAGGGCCAGACTGTGAGGGCCAGACTGTGAGGTCCAGGCTGTGAGGGCCAGACTGTGAGGGCCAGACTGTGAGGGCCAGACTGTGAGGGCCGGGCTGTGAGGGCCAGGCTGTGAGGGCCAGACTGTGAGGGCCAGGCTGTGAGGGCCAGACTGTGAGGGCCAGGCTGTGAGGGCCAGACTGTGAGGGCCAAACTGTGAGGGCCAGACTGTGAGGGCCAGACTGTGAGGGCCAGACTGTGAGGGCCAGACTGTGAGGGCCGGGCCTTGAGGGCCAGGCTGTGAGGGCCAGGCTGTGAGGGCCAGACTGACTGGGGCCCTGGCATTCCCTACTGTCAGCCTGCAGAGGAGCCTTCAGCCACAATTAATGTGGCACACAGACACACACACACACACACACAGACACACACACACAGACACACAGACACACACACACACAGACACACACACAGACACACACACACACACACACACATAGACACACACAGACACACACACACACACACACATAGACACACACACACACACACACAGACACACACACACACACACACAGACACACACACACACACAGACACACACACACAGGCACGCAGGCTGAGCCGTCACAACACCACCAGCTAGCTGTGTCAGTCTCCTCGCTGCAGAAAAGGATACTTGCTTATTATTTTCAGTCTTGGGGGAACATCACTACGTTGTGTGTGTGAGTGTTTGATGAACGCGTCCACAAGCTCTAAAGCAGTCGGCTGTCTGGTCACTCACTCCAGCCTTATTAGAGGGTTTGATGCCCCATCCTGTCTCCTCGCTTTAATACTGTAACCACAGTCAGCTGGGCAGGAGGGGGGAGGGGGGGAGAGAGAGGGGGGAGAGAGAGGGGGAGAGGGGGGGGGGGGGGAGAGGGGGAGAGGGGGAGAGAGGGGGGGGAGGGGGGGGGGGGAGCGAGGCCCCCCTGTGTGTAAATGAAGCCCATGAGAAAACAACAACAGTGTGGCCAACACACACACACACACACTAATACACATTTATTTCTTGTGTGGGGGGTGGGGCAGCAGAAACTGTGCACGTGAAGGCTGGTGTGTGTGTGTTGGTGTGTGTTGGTGTGTGTTGGTGTGTGTGTGTGACCGTCTTCACTTTGATGCACAGTTCAAAGTGGGACAACATTATTTATTCATGTCTTTGTTGTTCTTATTTCCTCTGCCAGTCAAAGATTCCTGGCATTCTGTTTCAGAGGGATCGCTGCACATTCAAACCCAGCTGATAGCATCTCTAGCTGCAGGATAGGCAACACACACACGATCACACACACACACACACACACACACACACACACACACACACACACACACACACACACACACACACACACACACACACACACACCACACACACACACACACACACACACACACACACACACACACACACACACACACAATCACACACACACACACACACGCGCGCGATCACACACACACACAATAACACACACACAATCACACACACACACACACCACACACCACACACACCGGCAGAGAAGCATATCTAGCCAATATCTCCCATTATCTGATTTGTAGGACCCTCTTGTTGTCTTCTTGTCTTCTTGTTGTTGTGCTCCTGCCAGTGTTCTGCTGTGGGGCTGACATGGTCTGTGTGTGTGTGTGTGGGGGGGGGGGGGGGTTAGTGCGGTTTGTAACAGGAGCTACTGATGAAGGTAGAGCATGGGCCACCCCTGTGTGTGTGTGTGTGTGTGTGTGTGTGTGTGCGTGTGTGTGTGTGTGTGTGTGTGTGTGTGTGTGTGTGTGTGCACAGTTGTGTGTCTAGCTACAGATGCTGCAGGGAAACTTTGGGAGTGTTTGGATATGACTTTATTTTCATCACACACAGACACACACACACAGACATGTCTCTCTGACCTCACCTCTGTCTGTCTGCTGTCTGTCTGACTGACTGACCTGACATTGTCTGTGTGTCAGGGAGGGAGAGGAGGAGGGAGAGGAGGAGGAGAGATAGGAGGAGGGAGAGGGGGAATGGTGAGGGAGAGAGAGATTGTGAGGGTTAGGATGTGTGTGTGTGGGGGTCATCTGGAGATCCCTATCGACTTCATGTGGGTTGATCCCTAATTGACTGTGTGTGTGCTGTGTGCTGTGTGTGTGTGTGTGGTGTGTGTGTGGTGTGTGGTGTGGTGTGTGTGTGTGTGTGTGTGTGGTGTGTGGTGTGTGGTGTGTGGTGTGTGTGTGTGTGTGTGTGTGTCAACAGGAAGCCCTCCAGAAGATCCGTCAGAAGAACACGATGCGTCGTGAGGTGACGGTGGAACTCAGCAGCCAGGGGTTCTGGAAGACAGGCATCCGATCTGACGTGTGCCAGGTACCACACACACATACCACACACACACCACACACCACACACACCACACACACACCACACACCACACACCACACACACCA